>CAKNWT010323710.1:0-12612 GCA_932066315.1 Andricus coriarius
CATCAAAAAGTGGACAAAAAGTGGAAAATTCGGGAAAAATTCAAATTCGTAGCATTATTCTAAGAGAATATTATTAAATATAATAATAAATTGTTTAAACAATTATGTTTGTTAATTTGAATTAGTTATTACCCCATTTGCATCAATAGGTGGACTAAAAGTAGAAAATTCGGGAAAAATTTAACTTTCTAGCATTATTCGAAGAGAATATTATTAAATATAATAATAAATTGTTTAAACAATTATGTTTCTTAATTTTAATTAGTTATTACCTTACTTTAAGCGAAAAGTGGACATAAATGGAAAATTGTATAACAAAAGTATCTTTGTAGCATTATTCCAAGAGCATATTAATCAAAATAATAATAAATTGTTTAAACAAATATGCTTGTTAACTTGAATTAATTATTACCTGACTTTAATCGAATATGCATAAACTATTCTAAGAAAAAATTGCTAAAAACAATAATAAATTGTGTAAACAATTCAAATAAACATATAAAATACGAAAAAGTCATAATTAGTGCAAAAAAATCGCAAAATACATTTATGGGGTTTTTTTGGGACCCTAGGGGGGTGATATTTAAAATGTAATTTTGGATTCGTAGTCTATGGCTAATTGTGAAGAGAAATCTGAGTTTTAATCCAAATCACCTAATATTGACGATTCTGAATAAAATTCACAACAAAGTCTTTTTTTTAATGGGAAATACATGTTAAACTTCATGGGGTTTGTGGAACGTTTAAATATCAATTTTTTAACGCATTTATTTTTTTATGGATTCAAAAAAAATTTGGGAACGATATGCATGAAAATTCGAAAAAGAAAAAATTCCAATGCAATTTTGGAACACGCTACTGCACCCTCTTGGTTTCTATGGCGGTAATTTCAATGGCTCCTGGGGTAAGGATTCATCGATTTTTACCGACAGAGCTTACCCCAGCAGGGGCAGAATTTCAATTTCCTACCGTTCCAGGGCAGCACTTACTTCAGTAGTTCTTAAATCTGTATGCTTATTACCTTCATTCGAGATTGATATCTTCACTTATTCCATCGACTGAAGCTAAGATTAAACATTTTAATATTAAATATTGAATGAAAATTAATTTTTTGAAACTTTAAAGTACACTTTACTTTCTATAAAACTGGTTTAATTTATGCTATTCGTTAGGGTGGTCCAAAAATGCATTGGAAATTTTTTTTTTTAATTTTTATCGGGACACCCCCCAAATTTGTTCGAATCCACCCAAAAAAAAAATAAATTTTTTTGTTTTGAAAAAAATTATATTTAGGGGTGCCGCAAGCCCCATGCGTTTCCCATAAAAAAAAAAGGTTTTTCTAAATCTTATTCAGAATTCTCAATATTAGCTTAATCGAGTTGAAACTCAACATTTCTCTTCACAATTAGCCATAGAATACGAATAAAATATAACTTTTTAAATATTATCCCCATAAGTATGTATCATAGGGTCCCAAAGAAACCCCATAAGTGAAAAAATGGGTTTTGCTAGTTTTTGGCGCTAATTATGATTTTTTACGGTTTCTTTAATGGGAATTGTTTCTAATACATAAAACATTACTTTATACCAAAAAGTAGATATTTTCATGAATTGTTTAAACAATTTATTATTGTTTTTAGCAATATTCTCTTAGAATGTAGTTAGAAAGACGCGCTTTTTTCACAAATTTTCAATTTGTTGTCCAATTTTTAATTATTGAAGTGAATGTTCATCAATGTTAATAATATCGATTGTTTAAACAATGTATTTTAATTAGTAATAATATTATATTTGAATAATGCTAGAAAGATGAGGTTTATTTTAAATTTCTGGCTTGATGTTTAATTTTGATTTAGAATAAGGTAATCATGAATTCGAGTTAACAAAATAATTGTTTAAACAATTTATCATCATTGTTGATAATATTGTCTTTGTCTGATTGGTAGAATGTTGCGTGTTTTTTCAGAAATTTTCAACTGTTTGTTCGATTTTTTATTAGGCGTGACTTGATAATCAATAAGATTTAGCAAAAATAATTGTTTAAACAAATTATTATTGTTTATGACTATCTTCATCTATATCGATTGCGCCTGATAGTTGGGGTTTTTCGGCAATTTTTACCTTTCTGTCCTTTTTTCACTTAGGGAGGTAATGATTAATTACAGTTACCCGAAAATTTGTTTAAAGAATTCAATATTGTTTATAACTATCTTTTCTCGCATAAGTGCTAGAAAGTAGCGGTTTTTTCTAAAATCATTCACATTGCTCCGCCTAATTAATTACTAACAATTAATAAATAAACATTAGAGAAAATTATATTTTAAATAATCTCTTTCATTTCTGTGAATATATATTCTGATATTTTAATATTCTGAAATAATTCAGTGAGGTGTCAGAAATGCACCAATTGTTATTCTATACTTTGTTTTTGCCTCTTGTGTAAAATAGCTTTTTTTCTTTAAATTATTTTTTTAAGCATTGGAAAAAGAGCAAAAATAATTAACTTAAAAGAAGAATACCAGTCACAAAATCATTTTTGTTGTGGTTGACTTATTATTTGTTCATAAATAAAAAGGCGATTCAAAGTCTAAGATTTTAGAAAAAAGCGCTACTTTCTATCACTTATCTGAGAAAAGATAGTCATAAACAATAATAATTTGTTTAAACAATTATTTTTGCTAAATCTAATTGATTATCAAGTCACCCCTAATAAAAAACAGACAAACAGTTGAAATTTTCAGAAAAAACGCAACATTCTACCAATGAAGCAAATACAATATTATCAACAATGATCATAAATTGTTAAAAAATTATTTGGTTAACTTGAACTCATTATTACTTCACTCTAAATACAAATTAAACAAAAAGCCAGAAATTTGAATAAAAAAACCCACATCTTTTTAGTATTATTCAAATATAATATTAATAATGAGTATAAACAAATTGTTTAAACAATTATTTTGGTTACTTGAATTCATTATTACTTCACTCCAAATAAAAATTGGACAAAAAGGCAGAAATTTCAACAAAAAACCGCATCTTTCTAGCATTATTCAAATATAATATTGTTAATAATTATTAATAATTGTTTAAACAATGATTTCGTTAACTTGAATTTATTATTACTTTACTCCAAATGAAAATTGGACAAAAAGCCAGAAATTTCAACAAAAAACCGCATCTTTCTAGCGTTATTCAAATATAATATTATTAATTATTATACTACATTGTTTAAACAATCACTAATAATAACATTGATGAACTTTCCTTCCATCTAATTCAAAATTGGACAACAAATGGAAAAATTGTGAAAAAACCGCGTCTTTATAACTCCCTTCTATGAGAAAATTGCTAAAAACAATAATAAATTGTTTAAACAATTCACTAAAATATCTAATTTTCAGTATGAAGTAATATTTTATGTATTATAAACAATTCGAATTGAAGAAATCGCAAAAAAATCATAATTAGCCCCGAAAATTCGCAAAACCCATTTTTTCACTTATGGGGTTTCTTTGGGACCCTATGAAACAGACTTATGGGAGTGATATTTGAAAAGTGATATGTTATTCGTATTCTATGGCTCATGTTGAAGAGAAATGTTGAGTTTCAACTCGATTGAGGTAATATTGAGGATTCTGAATAAGATTTACAAAAACGTATTTTTTTCTTATGGGAAATGCATGTTAAACTTCATGGGGCTTGCGACACCCCTAAATATCATTTTTTTCAAAACAAAAAAAACGGATTTATTTTAGGGTGGATTCGATTATTTGTTTGAATCCAGAAAAAAAATTAATGCATCTTTAGAAAAAAAAATTATCCATGAAGTTAAACACGTATTTCCCATAAGAAAAAAGGACATTTTTGTAAATTTTCTTCAGAATCGTCAATATTATGTAAATCGAGTTGAAACTGAACATTTCCCTTCAAAATTAGCCATAGAATATGAATCAAAAATTACTTTTCAAATATCAGCTCCATAAGCCTATTTTATAGGGTGTCAAAAAAACCCCATAAGTGAAAAAATGGGTTTTGCGAGTTTTTGGCGGAAATTATGAATTTTTTGGGTTTTTTTAATGAAAATTGTTTATAATACATAAAATATTGCTTTTCACTGCTAATTAAAGGTTGGAATAAATTGTTTAAACAATGAATTATTGTTTTTAGCTTTTGTCTCTTAGAGTAGGGTTAGAAAGTAGCGGTTTTTTCGAATTTTTCAACTTGTTTTCAAATTTCCAATTAGGGCAAAATAATTAAATTAATTCAATAGACATATTTGTTTAAGCCATTCATTATTATTTATAATGATATTCTCTTAAAACAATTGTAGAAAATTGTAGTTTTTTCTGAAATTTTCCACTTTTTATCCCTTTTTCAATTAAATTGAGATAATAATTAATTCAAGTTAACAAATATAATTGTTTAAACAATTTAATATTACTTTAATAATATTCTATTCGAGTAATGTTGGAAAGTTGCGGTTTTTCTGAAATTTCTAACTTTGCTTAGACTTTTTATTTATGAACAAATAACAAATAAAGATTAAAAAGAATAATTTTTTAAACAATTTTTTTTTGTGAATATATTTTTCTGAAATAAAACAGATATTTGAAAAACGTTTTAAATTTTCTATATTAATCATATTAAATGTAAATTTGCCTTGAAGCAGTTAACTAGAGCCTTTTTTTAATTATATATGTATATTCAAAAATTAATATTCATTACTTGTTCCTAACTTAAAAGTAAATGAAAAGTTGAGAATGTCAGAAAAACGCAACTATCTAGCATTACTATAAGAGAAGATAGTTATAAACAAAAATAATTTCTTTACAAATTTTTTTTTGTTTAATTGCATTAATTATCACCTCGCTCTAGGTAAAATGTTGACAAAAGTGGAAAATTTGAGAAAAAAACCTCAGTTTTCTAAAATTATTCAAAGGGAATATTATTAAAAATAATAATAAATTATTTAAACAATGATGTCCTAAAGTGTCCTTCACTATTATCTCTCTCTAGATGAAAAGTGGATAATAAATTGTCTATTTGGTTGAAAATTACTTTTATTGTTATAAATTCATATTTTTGGTTGAAAACTCAACCATCTGGTTTAAAAAGAAACTTATTTTATAATAATTTTATAATGTTTTTGTTTAACTTAAAAATTCAACAATCTTGTTTAAAAGTCATCTTTTTTTATAGAACTTTAATCTTCTTGGTTAAAAATTAATCGTTTTTGGTTGAAAATTCAACATTTTTTCTAAAAATTCGTATTGTTTTGTTGAAAATTAATGTTTATATTCGAAAATTTAACAATTTCACTTTTTTTAATTTTTCCTTTGTATTTTGAAAATTATTTAACTATTTAATAAAAAATTAATTAATTTTGTTGAAAAATCCTATTCGTTTGTTGTTGAGGATTGAACTATTTAGTTAAAAATTCGTCCTATTTGTTAGGATTCAACTGTTTGACAATTAATTTTTGTTGTTCAAAATTAATCTTTAATGGGAGAAGATTCATCTTTTTTATTCAGTAAGGAATTTTTTTGCTGAAAATTCAACTTTTAAGGTTGAAAATTTGATCCGTTTGGATTGAAAATCCATCTTTTCCTGAAAAATTTAACGATTTAGCTAAAATTTTAACTATTTTGTTAAAAGTGCAACTATTTTGTTCATAACCCGTCTCTATTGCTAAAAATGTTAACAGTTTCGTTTTTTGGTAATTAGGATCTAATAATTAAGGTAAAAACAGGTATTTGTTTATAGCAAGTGTTCGAATAAATAATATTTGTTGTCCATTTGAAAAATATGAAAAGAAAATGTCATTGGGAAGACATTATTAGTTTATTTAAAAAAAAATTAGACAATTAATGAAAAAAAAGATGTAAATGTGTTTGTTTACAGAAACTGTTTAAACAATTAACGGTTATTGTTAATTTGGAAAATAATATACCAAAAAGTCACTGGCGAGAGTTTTTTAGTCAAATTTGTATAAACCAAATTGAGCTAATTCATGGAAGGATGGTAAAAATAGAAATTTGTTTATAATTTTTGCTTAAATAAATAAAAGATGTAGTCAAATTACAACATTCAACAGCAGTGAGTCATTGAGAAGAAATTTGTTGTTTATTGTGCAAAAAAATGAACTTATTCATTCAGGCATTTTCAAACTGTGTATTTGTTTACAAAGATAAAAAAAACACAGCATTTTTTTCAATTAATAAAAATTGTTGCTTTGTCCAAAATAAAAAATTGACAGTTACACGTTATACCTGGAAGCCTTAGACCAAAAATTCTATTTCTTAAGGTTTTTAACGAAATGCTTCAAAATTTCGTAAAAATGAACTGTTTGGCTTTAAAAACTACCTGATAATTTTAACAGCCCAAAATATGTAGGGAAAAATAATTGTGGTTTCTGAAGCCAAACATTTTGTTTTTACGAAGTTTCAAAGCTAAGGAACAAAATCTAAAAAAATTCTTAGCGATCACTGATCTCGAGCGTCCTCGCTGGTTACGCCGACTGAAACCCGGCGCAGATACGCTTGGACATTTTTGGTCATATCTCGGGAACCTGTAAAGATTTTTAAAGTTTTATTATCTTAAATGAAAGGTAAGACTTCGAAGACTGTTTCCAATAAATTTCAGATTTTTGGTAAAACTTTCCTAGGTTTGTCCAGAAGTTGAAGTCGAGGTACGAAATTCGATAAATTCTTGAATTTTTTCCAAAACTTCTCACATGTTATATTCTGATAAAAAAGTCAAAAATATCTCTATAAGGGGTCAATCGATGCGAAATTAAATAACCTTTTAAACAGTTTCTTAAAAAAGTTTTTTGCTCCCTTGTTGAACGAGTAATCACCTTTCAAAGTCACCAGTGATTTTTAATACTACTCACGCAGGTCGTACCGACATTTTCTGACGGTAGTACATCTACAATGATAATAATAATAATTATTATTATTATTGTTTTTCATGCTATATAATTGTATATTCGTTATGAAACTGAAATGTCTGATACCAGTTTGATTTGAAAGAGCGATATCGCTCCAGGTAGTGCACTGTTATAATTACGAAGTAGCAATCAATTAGCACACCAATCGTGCGTTGATTAAGGGTTCGATTGGAATGTAATGGGGCTGTAGGTGGTCAGTGATAATTAACGTTCGTGGAAATCACCCGAATGCGTACTGCGTAAAATCAAATACTGGCCTCCCCGACGAGACGCGACGCAGGAAACGAAATATTGGATGTGCGGCGACACGGATGCCAGCAACAATGTGATCATCCCTTTTAATCGACCCTTTCAATTTCTCGGCAGTCCCTGCTCGTCTTAACCCTCACAAACGACCCCCATTATTTTACTATCATGCTATCAACCTACAACAACCACTCATTTAATGCTTCAGCTCAAATGGTTATTTTTCTCCTAATTAAACTCAACAATTAATACAAAATTTAGCAACACCGTTGATACTTTTTTACTAATAATACAACTATTTTTCTACAATTTTGAAGAAAAAAAATTGTTCACTCTCCTTTGGCCCACTCCAACCTCCATAATTCCTCTCGATTCACTTCCTCTCCCTTCCTTTACTTCTTCTTCTTAGACTTCCCCTCTCCTCACATCCACTCCACCCACTTTCCTAACACCCACTTTCCTAGCTTCTCCTAGTTCCACTACTTCTCTACCATCACTTCCCCTACAACCCCTACTTACACTTTCCACTTCTCCGATAATTCCCCTCCCCTCCGCAATTAGACCTCACCCTCACTTTCCTATTCCCTTCCCTCTTCCTTTGCATTTAGCTCCGCTACGTCCCCTCTCCTAACTTCCCATACTTCCACTTCATCTCGACCCTCACTTCTCCCTACTTCCCCTTATCTCACTTTCCCTCACTTTTCCCTACTTCCCATCCCTCCTATAATTTCCCCCTTCCACAACTATACCACTCCCTTACTTCACCATTCCCTTCCCACTACTTCTCCTTTCCTCACTTCTCCTACAAGTATTTCGTAGCTAATTAAGACGTTAATTATGTTGTTTCAGTCTCCCCCTCCTTTCGCCTACTCCACCCTCCATAGTTGACCTTAACTCACTTTTCCTTCTTTCCCTTACTTCTCCCTCCTCAATATTCTCTCTCCTCCCTTTGCTTACTACCTCTCCACCACTGCTCCTACCCTCACTTCCCGTCCACCCACTTCCCTAACAATCCCTCTCATAAATTCCTCTTCTCACACTACAGCTCCACCATCAATTCCTTTACATCCCCACCTCTTATTTTCCACCCCTCCGATAACTCCCCTCCCTTCCACAATTATACCTCCCCCTCCCTTCCCAATTCCCTTAATTCTTACTCTATTTCTACCTCCTCTACTTGCAGTCTCCTAACTTCCCCTACTTCCACTACATATCCACTTACACTTTCATCTACTTCCACTACATCTCCACCCTCACTTCCCACTACTTCCTCTACATCCCCTCACTTTCCTTCACTCCTCACCCTTTTGATCATTCTCTTTTCTTCCACAACTATACCTCCCATTTACTTCCCCATTCCCTTGACTCTACTTTTCCTCTCCTCACTTCCTTTATAACTGTTGTTACTTTTTGAGAAATTTTTTTAACTATGCAACTATTTTGCTAAAATTTGAAAAAAGGGTGTCGTATGGAATTAAGAGGTTAATTAAATCGTTCGAATCACTCCCTTCCATACTTTCTCGCCCCTGCCCAAAAGTTTTAAAAAATTTAGAAGAAATCTTGAGAGATATGACAAATTCGACAGATTTCAAGGGATTTCAAAGATTTCATCTACAAATTTCATGAGATTCAACAGGTTCCAAGAGATTTCAGATAATTTCAATATTTTAAGGGATTTTAATACATAAAATTTCTGAAAATAGTAATTTACTGAATTTTCAAATTCCCCAAAAATGTACATTTCCGAAATTATGAGATTCCCAAAAATAGCATTTTTCCGGATTTTCAAATTCCCGAAAACAGTATTTAAAATTCCCAAAAATAGCAGTTTCCCAAATTTTCAAATTCTCAAAAACAGCAAATTGTCGAAATTGCAAATTCCGGAAAACAGTAAATTGCGGAAATTTAAATTCCCGAAAACAGTTAATTACTGAAATTTAAAATGTCCAAAAATATTAAATTCACAAAATTTTAATTCAAAACAAAATTAAATTCACGAAAATAGTACTTTCTTAAATTTTCAAAAACAGTAAATTGCCGAAAATGTAATTTACGGAAAATTGTAAATTTCCGAAATGTCAAATTCCCGAAAACAGTTAATTGCTGAAATTGAATATTCCCAAAAATAGTAATTTTCTAAAATTTCAATTGCAGAAAATATAAATTCCACGAAAATAGTAATTTCCTAAATTCTCAAAAATAGTAAATTGCCGAAATTGCAATTTTCGGAAAATAATAAATTGACGAAATTTTAAATTCCCGAATACAGTTAATTGCTGAAATTTAAAATGTCCAAAAATATTAAATTCACAAAATTTTAATTCATAACAAAATTAAATTCACGAAAATAGTACTTTCTTAAATTTTCAAAAACAGTAAATTGCCGAAAATGTAATTTACGGAAAATTGTAAATTTCCGAAATGTTAAATTCCCGAAAACAGTTAATTGCTGAAATTAAAAATTCCCAAAAATAGTAATGTTCTAAAATTTCAATTGCAGAAAATATAAATTCCACGAAAATAGTAATTTCCTAAATTCTCAAAAATAGTAAATTGCCGAAATTGCAATTTTCGGAAAATAATAAATTGACGAAATTTTAAATTCCCGAATGCAGTTAATTGCTGAAAATTGAAATTCCTAAAAATAGTAAATTACCAAAAAATTCATTCCCGAAAATATAAAATTTACGAAAATAGTAATTTCTTAAATCTCCAAATACTCGCAAACAGTGCATTACCGAAACTGCAATTTCTGGAAAATATTAAATTGCCGAAATTTCAAATTCCCCAAAACTTTTACTTGCTGAAATTTCAAATTACCAAGAATAGTAAATTACGGAAATTTCAAATTTCCAAAAATAGTAATTTGCCGAATTTTCAAATTCCCGAAAACGGTAAATTAAAAAAATTAAAACATCCGGAAAAAAAGTAAATTGCCGAATTTAAAAATACCCCAAAATGGTTAATTGCTGAAATTTACAAGTATAGTAAATTACCTTAATTTCATGTTCCCAAAAATAGTAATTTGCCGAATTTTCAAATTCCCGAAAACGATAAATTGCCGAAATTGCGAATTTCGGAAAAATAGTATATTGCCGAATTCAATTTCCCCAAAACATTTAATAGCTGAAATTTCAAATTCCCAAAATAGTAATGTACCGGATTTTCAAATTCCCGATAACAGTAAATTGCCGAGATTAAAATGCCCTAAAAGATTTAATTGCTGAAATTTCCGAAAATAGTAAATTGCTGATATTTCAGATTCCAAAAAATATTAAATTCCTAAAAATAGTAAATTACCCAAATTTCCAAAAATAGTAATTTACCGAATTTTCAAATTCCCAAAATTGCGAATTCCGGAAAATAGAAAATTGTCGGGCTTTCAAATTCCCCAAAAGAGTTAATTGCTGAAATTACCGAAAACAGTAAATTACTGATATTTCAAATTCCAAAAAATATAAAATTCCTAAATATAGTAAACTACGCAAATTTAATAATTTATATATAATAAATTAGTAAAAAAAATACTAAATTGCAGAAATTTCAAATTCCCGAAAACAGTAAATTGCTGCCAATTTCAAATTCCCAAAAATAGTAAATTATCGATATTTCCAATTCCCGAAAATAGTAATTTTTCGAATTTTCAACTTCCCAAAAAGAGTACATTGCCGAAATTGCAAATTTCGGATAATAGTGAATTGCCGAATTTTCAAATTCCCCCAAAGAGTTAATTGCTCAAATTTCCTAAAATAGTAAATTACTGATATTTCAAATTCCAAAAAATATGAAATTCCTAAATATAGTAAACTACGCAAATTTCAAATTCCCAAAAATAGTAATTTACCGAATTCTCAAATTCCCGAAATTCCTATTTCCGGAAAATAGTAAATTGCCGAAATTTCAAATTCCCGAAAACAGTAAATTGCTGAAATTTCAAATTCCCAAAAATAGTAAATTATCGATAATACGAATTCCCGAAAATAGTAATTATTCGAATTTTCAACGTCTCGAAAACAGTACATTGCCGAAATAGCAAATTTTGGAAAATAGTAAATTGCTGAATTTTCAAATTCCCCAAAACAGTTAATTGCTGAAATTCACAAAAATATTAAATTACCGATATTTAAAATTCCAAAGAATATAAAATTCCTAAAAATAGTAAATTACCGGAATTTCAAATTCCCAAAAATAGTAAATTGCCGAACTTTCAATTTCCCGAAAACTGTTGATTGCTGAAATTTCAAATTCCCGAAAATAGTAAATTATCGATATTTCAAATTCCCGAAAATAGTAAATTGTCGAATTTTTAAATTCCCGAAAACGGTAAATTGCCAAAATTAAAAATTCCGGAAAAAAGTAACTTGCCGAATTTTCAAATTCCCCAAAACAGTTAATTGCTCAAATTTCCAAAAATATTAAATAACCGAAATTTCATAATCCCAAAAATAGTAATTTGCCGAA
Organism: Andricus coriarius; assembly: GCA_932066315.1. Taxonomy (NCBI): domain Eukaryota; kingdom Metazoa; phylum Arthropoda; class Insecta; order Hymenoptera; family Cynipidae; genus Andricus; species Andricus coriarius. The sequence goes on from CAKNWT010323710.1 coordinate 11,660, forward strand.
TTTTCAAATCCCGAGAATGGTAAGTTGCCGAAATTGCAAATTCCGAAAAAATAGTAAATTGCCGCATTCGAATTCCACAAAACATTTAATTGCTGAAATTTCAAATTCCCAAAAATAGTAAATACCGATATCTCAAATTCTAGAATATATGAAATCCCCAAAAATAGTGATTTGCCGAATTTTCAAATTCCCGATAACAGCAAATTGCCGAATTTTAAAATGCCCCAAAAGATTTTATTGCTGAAATTTCCAAAAATAGTGAATTGCTGATATTTCAAATTCCAAAGATATAAAATTCCTAAAAATAGTAAATTACCCAAATTTAAAATTCCCAAAAACAGTAATTTACCGAATTTTCGAATTCCCAAAATTGCAAATTGCGGAAAATAGAAAATTGCAGGGCTTTCAAATTTTCAAAAACATTTAATTGCTAAATTTTCAAATTCCCAAAAACAGTTAATTGCTGACATTTACAAAAATATTAAATTACCAATATTTAAAATTCCCAAGAATATAAAATTCCTAAAAATAGTAAATTACCGAAATTTCAAATTCCCAAAAATAGTAATTTGCCGAATTTTGAAATTCTCGAAAAACAGTAAATTGCCGAAATTGCAATTTCCCAAAAATAGTAAATTAACAAAATTTTAATTTCCGAAAATATCAAATTCACGAAAATAGTAATTTCCCAAATTCTCGAAATCAGTAAATTGCCGAAATTTCAAATTCCCCAAAACAATTACTTGTTGAAATTTCAAATTACCAGAAATAGTAAATTGCAGAAATTTAATACTCCCAAAAATAGCAATTCGCCAAATTTTCAAATTCGCGAAAACGGTAAATTGCCAAAATTGAAAATTCAGGAAAAAAGTAACTTGCCGAATTTTCAAATTCCCCAAAAAAGTTTATTGCTGAAATTTCCAAACATAGTAAATTACTGATATTTCAAATGC
>CAKNWT010323711.1:0-22927 GCA_932066315.1 Andricus coriarius
CATGAATTCCATGAATTCCTTGAATTCCACGAATTCCTTGAATTCAATGAATTCTTTTAATTCCTTGAATGCCATGAATTCCTTGAATTCCATAAATTCCATGAATTCCATGAATTCCATGTATATGTATGTATATCATTAAGCTATTTCCCTTTCGGCGAGCCTCTAGGGGTAAGCGTGACACTACCCGATTCGGGTAGTGTTTTTTAGGTGGATTTGTAGTAAATGGGCTCACCACACCCACGACCGCCAACAGCAACGCAGTAGTATCAGACGGTCACCCATCCAAGTACTAACCGCGCCCAACACTGCTTAACTTCAGTGATCTAACGGGAACTGGTGCTTCCAGCGTGGTATGGCCGTTGGCCATGAATCCCATGAATCCCATGAATCCCATGAATTCCATGAATTCAATGAATTCCATGAATTCCATGAATTCAATGAATTCCATGAATTCCATGAATTCCATGAATTCCATTAATTCCATGAATTCCATGAATTCCATGAATCCCATGAATCCCATGAATCCCATGAATTCCATGAATTCAATGAATTCAATTAATTCCATGAATTCCATGAATTCCACGAATTCCATGAATTTCATGAATTTCATGAATTTCATGAATTCCATGAATTCCTTGAATTCCATGAATTCCTTGAATTTCATGAATTCCTTGAATTCCATGAATTCCTTGAATTCCATGAATTCCTTGAATCCCATGAATTCTTTGAATTCCTTGAATGCCATGAATTCCTTGAATTCCATAAATTCCTTGAATTCCATGAATTCCTTGAATTCCATAAATTCCTTAAATTCCATGAATTCCTTGAATTCCATGAATTCCAGGAACTCTATGAATTCCATGAATTCTTTGAATTCCGAGATTCACGTGAATTCTGACAATTTCGAGAATTACGTGAATTCTGACAATTCCACGAATTCCATGAATTCACTGAATTCCTTAGATTCCCTAAATCCATGAATTTCTTGAATACCATGAATTCCATAAATTACGTAAATTCCATTAATGCCATGAATTCCTTGAATCCCATGAATTCCATGAATTCCGTGAAATCCACGAATTAATTGTATTCTGTAAATTCTTTGAATTAATTTAATTCCGTAAATTCATTGAATTCCTTGAATTCCATGAATTCCTTGAATTCCTTGAATTCCATGAATTCCTTGAATTCCATGAATTCCATAAATTCCTTGAATTCCTTGAGTTCCATGAATTCCTTGAATTCCATCAATTCCATGAATTCCTCGAATTCCATGATTTTCTTTGAATTCCATGAATTCCGTGAAATCCGTGAATTCCGTGAATTCCTTGAATTCCATGAATTCCATGAATTCCATGAATTCCATGAATTCCATGAATTCCTTGAATTCCATGAATTCCTTGAATTCCATGAATTGCATGAATTCCTTGAATTCCATGAATTGCATGAATTCCGTGAATTCCATGAATTTCTTGAATTCCATTAATTCCTTGAGTTCCTGGAATTTCTTGAATTCCAGGAATTCCTTGAATTCCATGAATTCCTTGAATTCCATGAATTCCTTGAATTCCTTGAATTCCTTGAATTCCTTGAATTCCATGAATTCCTTGAATTCCTTGAATTCCATGAATTCCTTGAATTCCTTGAATTCCTTGAATTCCTTGAATTCCATGAATTCCATGAATTCCTTGAATTCCTTGAATTCCATGAATTCCTTGAATTCCTTGAATTCCATGAATTCCTTGAATTCCATGAATTCCCCGAATTCCATAAATTCCTTGAATTCCAGGAAGTCTATGAATTCCATGAATTCTATCATTTCCATGAATTCTATGAATTCCATGAATTCTATGAATTCCATGAATTCCATGAATTCTATGAATTCTATGAATTCCATGAATTCTATGAATTCCATGAATTCCATGAATTCTATGAATTCTATGAATTCCATGAATTACGTGAATTCTGACAATTTCGCGAAGTACGCGAATTCTGACAATTCCATGAATTCCATGAATTCATTGAATTCCTTAGATTCCCTAAATCCATGAATTCCTTGAATTCCATGAATTCCGTGAACTCTACGAATTAATTGTATTCCGTAAATTCATTGAATTAATTGAATTCCGTAAATGCATTGAATTCCGTGACTTCCACGAATTCCGTAAGTTCCGTGAATTCTGAAAATTCTGAAAGTTCCACGAATTCCTTAAATTCCATGAATTTATAGAATTCCACGAATTCCTTAAATTCCTTGAATTCCAAAACTTCCATGAATTCCGAGAATTCCGAAAATTCAATCAATTCGGAGAATTCAATAAATTCCGAGAGTTCATTGAATTTCGAGAATTCCGTGAATTATGACAATTATACGAATTTCATGAATTCCATTAATTTCTTGAATTCCACGAATTCCATGAATTCTGAGAATTCCGTGAATTCTGAGAATTCCATGAATTCCACGAATTCCGTGAATTATGACAATTGCACGAATTTCATGAATTCATTGAATGTATTGAATTCATTGAATTCATGGAATTCATTGAATTCCATGAATTCCATGAATTCCTTGAATTTCATGAATTCCATGAATTCCGAGAATTCAATGAACAAGGATCCATGGAAACTGTTTCTAGTGCGACTTTTTTTAGGATTTCTGGCACTGTAACACCAGGACTCCGATTCATTTAAAGTTTTATATCAATTTCCATCGACTCAACTTACGGATAAAGCACTAAAGTTTCCGCAATACGGCTAGACATAACATATTATTTGGATTCCGCATAATATCTTATGTCTAATGCAATTTACTTTATGCTGTATTGCTTGTGTCCTGCTATTGGCAATGGTTAACTTGCGATATGCCATCTGGTGTCAAAAATCAGCACTAGAAAGACTAGGTAGAACTCTAAAGATGTATTTTAATTTTTGCAAAAAAGTGGTTTTAAATTTTTGTGTGAACTTCAAAGCAATTATAAATCTTCATGAAAAACAAAGTGTTTCAGATGGAATTTACATTTTATGCAATGAAAAACCCCTTTTTTCACCAAATTTGTTTCCTAAAAAATCTTTAATTGTACTATTTATTGTGAATTTTAACACATTATAAGCTTAAATGAACTTATTTCGAAGCAAACATGAACTCAAAGTAAATTTTTATCAATTTATACATGAAATATTTACTATTTAAAAAATCTGACCTAAAAGTTAGGTGAAAATTCTAGCTACCCACATTAATTGATATATGCTTAAGCTTATAATGCATTCCCAATAAGGATCACTTCAAACACTAACTTAAAAAGAGTTTTCAGTACAAAAACTAAATGATGACCTTAAAATCTAACATTTGTTCATCGCCCACCTTTCTTTCAGATTGCGTTAATTTCTTTTAAATACGTATGCGGCTAGTTAAGTTCTATGCCACGTGAGGTGCTTCTCACCAACTTAAAAAAAAATAATTTATAAACTTACCGGTAGTTTTCAAGAATTTCATAACATGCAATTATGGCACGAAATACATTGTCGGTACAAATTCGACACTAAATTTACGACTTTCACTTCACTGTTACATTTATTTCATGTTGTTCTGAAAGATGAATATACAATTAAATGATACAAGAATGCATGTAATGAATAATGGAAGCGAAACTAGTAACGACACTGCGGTTGATATAATGATATCTACTGAATATAATGCCATGCATTTGCCTCATGATAATCAATAAACAGAAATTCTGGAATAAGTGAATGAATTTGAAGTGGCTGATCTCAGTATAACACACTAGAAGAAATAATACTATCACTAACTTTAAGTTGTCCCCTCATGCAGAATCATAAGTCGATCCTGCTACCAACTACTCTTCTCCTCTACAACCCACTCATATCGATCCTCCAGAAAGCACCGTGTGTTCCACTTGCTGTGGTACGTAAAATTTTTCATTTCACTTAAAACATTTGGACTTACCTGAAAAATATTATATTTTCTACTCAAGTACTGATGTTCCGATAATCCTATGTTTGCATTGAAAATTAATGCACTGAAAAAACTTTTCAGGCCAAGTTGAAATAATCTGTTATTGCGGACCAGGGAAACCTATATAAGCCAAATGAGCTCTAGACAAGGTACGAAAATAGAATTATTATAAATACATATTTAATTTTAAATCAATTATTGAAAATTATTTGAAAAAATCATTATTATTATGAATTAATCAAACTTAATTCATATGAATCGAAATTTTAATACTTAAAAAATGTAAAATTTTTGAACAGTCTTGATGGCTCAAGCAGTAGGATGCCAGGCTTCCGAGTTGGTATCTAGAAATTAGATTACTGAGCGGTTACCAATATAAATTTATCTATATACTTTAGGGTCCCTATTTTTTTAGATTTAAAAATATATACTTAGTGGTCCCTATAAAGGATTTTATGCCGAGTATTCGATTTTTCAAAGTTTTTGAATTTTTACAATTTCGAGTATCTCATCTTATGCAATGCAGAGAATTATTTAATGGGATACCATGTATTCCTAAAATTTGTTGGCTGAGGAAAACAAATTTTAAGGTGGCTATTAACACCCTTTAAGATGCGATTTTACGAAAAGGTTGAGATTTAAGGGTCAAATTCATCCCTTAAATTTTTTTTAATTTATGAAACTTTCAGGAAATATTACTTACCTTGCTAACAAACATGTTCACTGTTGGAAAATTTGTTTCAATAATACTTTTCTTACAATTAAAAAATTATTTTTTTCAAAAATTTCAAAAATCGATAAATTCTTGTAAAAAGGAAATCTGTTGTGGCTTATATTTTAAATTCTACTTAAAACATACATTTTCGACCCCACAAATAATATATGCTTCAGGTTTGATAGAATTAAAGTTTAATAGTGGGGTTTAATTTGAAGAAACACAGTTTTTCATGATTATAACATGATCTCACAAGATGGTCTTGGCTCTGGTCCTTATTTGAATACAGTAAATAAACACCGGGGACAATTTTTAGAGCTGAATAAGTTCGTTTAACCTTATTGCATTAGAATAGTATATTGCGTATCGAGAGCGTAAAGAAGGAAAAATAGCTTTACGCCCTTGATACACACCATACTTTTTGTCCCCCTTCTTGAAAACAAGCATGTGAAGCAGATAGAGGATGATTGGTGTACTTGACAATTTTAGCTTATAGGTGAAAGGAAGAAATAGCGTACTTTGCAGAAGGGAGCCTGTCGGGTCTAGCAATACAATTTTTTCAAAGATAAAGATCAATTCCTCCATATTCTCACTTGCGGGGAACAATGTATGTGCAGCGGGTGTAAAGTTTTATGTAGCATGCGTAAAGTTTTATGTAGCGGGCGTAAACTTTCATGTCTAGCGGGCGTAAAGTTTTTGTTGGGCCGGCGATGGAGTGCGCATGAGCAAACGTCACTGGGCTACAAGCCGCCACTTTACGCCTGCTTTGCGTGCATGCAATGGCGCGTTTTCAAGGGGGGTCGGACAAAAATATCTTTCATCAGAGATATTTTAGTTCCAAATTTTTGGTTTTTGAGGAACAAACATGAATTTGACTTCCAAGGAATTGAGAGACATTTGAATACTTGGAAAATCTTTAGATTGTATTTCTGAACGCACTTTGCCTTTAAATGGAGAGGTATTAAGAAGATATTTACATTTACATTTGCAAGATAATCTTCCTGAACAGAAAAGTGCAACATTAATAGTAAGGGAAATAAAATATGTGTGGTCTGCATCGAAAATACCAAGTAAAGAAGACATCAATATAGAAAATAAAATTAAGAAATTGCATTATGAATGGTTTGCTTTAAAGAAATTCATCTCTCTGAAGAGTCAATTTCAAGTAAAAAAAGGAACGCTTTTGTGATATAACTAATATTCAGAAAATGAAACAATTAATTCAAGAAAGAAGTGACTTTCATGAATTGCCAAAGAATTTCAGAAAATTAAATTTAACTGAAAATGAGTTTCGAAAAAGTCAACAAAATTAGAGCGAGAAAATTGAAAAAATGTATTTATATCAAATATACGCTATTACCTACATAAAACAGGTTCAAACAAAATATGGTGTTAGAAATACTGCTGATATACAAAATTAATTGTGCGTGTTTTTACCTTGCAGAAGGACAATAATAATTGGAATAATTGAATTTTCAAATCAGAATGGTGTAAAATAGTCCCCTGTAATAAGTTTTATTTGTTTAAAGAAATATATATTTATCAAAAGTAATATCAAGCTTAATGTCTTGATATCCGGTAAGTTGATTAATTATAAGTATTTACCCCTTTAATTGTTTTCTCAAAGTTTTTTATATGATTTCAACTCCTTTCACATACTGCTTGATATTTTAAAGTACACTACTGCGATAAAATTACTATGAAAGAATCTGAAGAAAATCCTGCAAACAGTATTTAGTGAGTTAAACAACTAGAATAAAATTTACTTGACAATAATTGAATACGACTCGACTTTGTGTTAGTTTAAGGTTTAATCGCGAGTCAACAAATTAGTTTTATCAAAATATCTTGAAAGGTTCTTTGTTATATTATTTCGGAATTAGGACGTTTGAGGAAATGCCGTAACGAAATTTGTTAATGTAGATGCGCAGGCAAATGCGGGAGTAAATTTGCGAATTATTTGAGTGAACTTAATTTTATTAACTCGAGTGACTAATTAATGTCGACCTCCTTAGTTTGCTCCCCTAATTGTTGGTATCTGGCCAAAATTTGTTTGGGTTTGTTCGCACACGTATTAAAATGAAGCGGAAATCCGGAACTAATATTCTGGAAGAGGCGGGACGAGTTGTTGATGGTTCATTTTGAATATGTGAATTTTATTAGCAGGATTGCGCATTTTTGGAGATCATGTTTTGCGTAAAGTGAAAAGTAAAAAATGATTACTGATTAGTGTAAATAATAATTATAATGATAATAACAATTATTATATTTTATTTATTATTTTATTACGCGTAGGGATGTGGCGACCCCATCGCCCGAGTGCTCCCTCTCTTGCAGTCAGCCACGTTGCATTTGGCTAATTCCCCAATGCAACGAATTATGCGGTTACGTCACCAGTATTTCGCAGTGCCACTCACAATAGGCCTCTCTCGAATGGAGGCAATGGTTCAGCTGGGAGTAGCATTAGGACCGAAGCGAGGCGTCGACCAGGCAATGGCCCCGGACAAACGCGAGAACATCAATTTAAGTCGTCGGACCAACTCAGGAGGGGCATCCCTAACTGTTGGCAAAGAAGCTCACCGGCGCGAATAGGATTCGTGCAGAGGTTACATGACCGTGGGGTCAATATGCACATGGAATATGCTCATAAAAAGCCTCAGTATTTAAAAGGTCAGGTATCCTTTCTGTGAAAAAAGGGATATGAAGCTCTTTATCGGTAAGAAGAAGAGCAACATCCTCTAGCGAACATACCACCCGTTCCAGCAAGACCACCTTTGCAGATAGCTGATAGTGCCAACATGAGAAGTAGGATATTTATCTACCAAAAAGTGTTTCTCAGGATGGACAAGTTATCTGAAGCTAATACTGCTCTCCCCGATTTGCTTCCCGAAGATGTTAATCTCTGGAATCTGAACTGTGCAGTTTACGAGAAGGCGGTCTCCCTGCTTAGCGACAATAGAACTAACGATACTTCAGTACGCCTGAGTAAGACTGACGAGCGTATTGCACAGCTTCAGTTTAAAAGTGAAACCTGCGAGACGGCATGCATCATATAAAAAATTCACTCCAAAAGTTGGGCACTTGCCCGATCTTTAAGGAAAGCAAATCACACGCTGGACAAGTGCAAACTGTTGGCCATCAAACAGCACTAGACGCAAAAAATAAGATCTCTTTCAACAGACAAACAGGCAGCGCTTCGAACGACGAGTAAAGTGGATTCAGGAAAATTCCACCTTTTCTACTCATCCTTCCCGTCTGTTCAATGAAACGTCACATGCCGTTAAAAATTCGCCTAGCCGAGAAGAGATTCAAGTCTTCTGGGAGGAAATATATAGAGATACTTATCAGCTAAATAAAGACGCTTCAGATAAATCACTCTTTCGTAACTTTTGTCAAAGGGAAAGGTTGCAAGGTTCAGAGGAAAAGTGTCCACTAATTACAGCTAAAAAAGCAAAAAAAGTTATCGGTAGAACCAAGAATGTTTCAGCACCAGGGCCAGATTAAATCAACAACTTTTGGCGGAAGAAGTTCACTTCTACGCACCAACATCTAGCTCGTATATTTACTGCTTTCTCAAACGGAGAACAACCCATCCCGCAGTGGCTAGTGAAAGGACGCATGGTATTGATCCCTCAGACCAGAGATTTGTTAAATCCAAAGAACTACAGGCCCATAGTTTGTTTAAACACCAGCCACAAGCTATTCACTGGCTTCCTCAAAGAGAGGATATTAACATTTATCGAGCCGGTATGGAGTGCAATAATTGAACAACGGGGATGCAAGAGAGGGCTGGCAGTTTGCAGAAAAAACCTGTTAATAGACTGGTGCATTACCCAGGACTCGATCAGGTATCGACGCGATCTGTCCATGGCTTGGATTCACTACCGTAAGGCATTCGATAACACGAACCATGAGCTATTTATTAAGCTCCTTGAGTGTCTGGACGTGTATCCAAAAATACTGAAATGCATAAAAGTAGATACCCTGAGCTATAGCGCGGGCTGTATTTGGTCGAGAGGCGTGGCCTAAAAGGAGGGGTTGGGGGTAGGAGAGGGGGCGTTGCGTTTCCTGATTGGCCGAGGGGCGTGTCCTAAACACAAAATGGCGGTCATTAAGGGGCGTGCCCTAAAACAAAATAGTGGCCATTTAAGGAATGTGGCCTAAAAACAAAATGGCGGTTAACCTAATTGATCGAATGAATAATTCCGAGTTGGGAAATGGGAGGGGCCACCCATGATTCCATTGAATGGATCATTCTCAGCTGGAAAATGAGAGGGGGCCCCAACCCCTCCCATCAAATAAATGTATCGAAGCTGGAAAGGGGTAGAAGCCCCACCCCCTCCCTGTGTGCACCTGCAGTTTTTCATAAATGGCAACGTTCCACCTAAAAAAGAGGAGAGGACCCCACCCCCTCCCTGTTAGACTAAGAGTAGAGGCTGTAAACTATCGAGTTGGAAAAGGTGATAACTAATTATAACGCAAATTAATTATCCTAATCTTATTTTCTATTAAGCTTTAAAAATGAGTGTTAAAATAAGAACAAAGCTACAATTACTTAAAAGGTGTGTATAACATTCAATTTACTAATTAAAAACTTTGAAGTATCCTAAACTATTCTAAATGGCAGGTAGTAAATATACACATTGTTTTTAATTATAATTCCATATATGTTTTTATTAACTTTTTAACAAAATACATTTAATTATGTACGTGTAGAAAAAATAAGTTTAACCTCACCAACAATGTATGAAATTAAGATGGTTGTCAGTTCCATAAAAACGATTTCAAAATACAATTCGACGAATTGCTTTTCATGTTTTGTTTGAACCTGACTTTTGAAGTATGCAGATTTAAACTTAATTATCTGACGGATTATTTCTTCATTCAGTGCGCTTATATTTTCCGAGACTAAATAATTTACAATCGTTTCAATAAAAAAATCTTTACGTATTTCTACGTTTTTCAATAATCGTTAAATCCTCATGAACCTTTCATCGACACACGCAATAACATTTTTCAGTCCTTCGGAACTAGATTTCTGAATAATTATTTCGGGACGATACACTTTTCGCTTCTTCGCGTCAGCGTCGCCCTGCTGCGTGTCGTTGTTAGCCTCATCGTTGCGTTCCTTGCCGTCTCTCAGAAGTATCGCTTTGTTGTCGTGATCGGTCGTAAACACGAGCGTGTATTTGCCCAATTCAGTGGTCTGCGGGTATAAAGGTGAATTTCCGATACAGAAGTATGATTCTATTATATCCATGTGTTGTTGGAGTTTTGCCCAAGTTTCGGAGTCGAAGCTAATACCACTACCTGAACTGTTCATAATTTTAATGACCTGTTGAAATTTTTCATGCGATTGAACCTCTGGTCCAATTAGAATCGTCTCGGAAAATGAATGATCAAGTCCGTAAACAGTTGGCAGAATCATTTGTTGTGTGGTTCTCTTCGTGAAATTTGTAGACATCATGACCAATCGTTTAAGAGCAGCCTTAGTGAGTATTTGTCTAAGAGGTGTTGATTTGGGTTTGAACCTTTTTACTTTAGGTGTCTCAGGAACAGTTTTATTAATCTGTGTGTCAGACGAAACTTCGATATTTTGAGTGGTCGTGGACTTTGTAAAATCAAAGACCTGCGACGATTCTACCTCTACTCAATCGATGTTAACTGGCGACATAGTGGCTCGCTCAGATATAAAAATTCAACCGATTCAAAGAGTTTCCATACATCGTTTTATATATGTGAAATATTTGAGGAGTGGGGATAGCATTCTTTGTTGAGTGGGGAGGACCATATGCGGCGAGCGTGGGAATAACCGTTAGGTCACACATGTAAAGAAAGTATATAACACCGTATTTCTTAGAAATTACACAATAGACCAGGTATTCCTTTGAAATCATACAAAAGAATCCATACGTCGTGAAAATCGGACAAAAGAATATGTGATATATGTAAATGAGACAAAGGAATTCGTATTTTCCTAGAAAATCACACAAAAGAACAAGAGTATACTGTAAATCACACACATTCTTATTTTCTCTGAATTTCACAAAAGATTTTGAACACCTGCAACCTATAAATTACACAATGGCAAGATATAAAACTTCAGTTTTTACTACCTGGCGGCTATTGAAACCAAAAAACCATTCTGGTAAATTTTTCGGAAATGGAAATAGTATAATTTCACCATGAAAAGGTTCTCAAAAATGTTTCCGCCCAAAGATGAAATAACGGGATACGAATTTTTTTGTTGGAAATTGAAAATGATCACTGAAACGAGTATATGATCTTTTGTTAAACAAGTGACAATGCATCGATTTATGATCTTAGTAGGGTCACTCGTGAAAAAACAGTAGAAAAAACGGATTTTTAGTCGAATTGTATTCGAAGTATTCTTTTGTGAAAAGCGGAAGCACTTGCAGTGAACGTTTAGTTACATACCAAAATGTAGACCAAAGCAGTCCAGTTTTTATAGTCGTACCGGTTAAAGAGCTGAATCCTGTGGAGACCATAAATTATACCTGGTAGCATTGAAAATTACATACTATTCTATGGTGTGAAAACTCTGTAAAATCAGAACAACTGTTTGAGGACCAGAAACACATACAAAAAATTTTCCATGAAAAGCACGACCACATCGTAAAGGGTGTCGATGCACGAATTTCAAAAGGTCGGTAGGTATCCCTTACACAGAAAGACTGTATTGGAGTAGATACTAATGACTAATTATGCTAAGAATTCATAGCTCTGTTACCAATGAATGAGACGCAATGGACGAGCTTCCAAAATTAAGGAGGCGTTGCAGTACAAACTATGCAGGTGTAGGGGTAAATATCCCTTGCCCTTGAATAGTCAACCTCTTGTACTCTCGTCTCAGGTTTGGCTCTATCTCCTTGGTCGTCTCAATTTTCGAAATATCCGAAAAATAAAGTTTTCAAAATGGTTCTTATGGAAGAATTAATCTGCGCTTTAATCGAAATCAGTGGTCATTTGGCAGGTGAATATCGCGTCAGCTAGCCTCAAACAATGCCTTAAGGCTCGCATATAATAGTTACATTGAACGAAGCGGAAAATTTGCTGATATAATTCTGCAAAATGTCAGTAGGTGGCTTTTCATCGTTTTTAGTGATCCTGTGTACGTGTGCGTATGAATTTAAGCTTATTCATGATGTTTTGTGAATATGTATTAATATTGTTGTTGTTTAAAATTATAGTTTTCAATGAAGCATTGGCGATGCCTATTCAGCAAAATCATCCTGAGCCAAATCATGCAGGCTACTCACAAGGATTCGGTGTTCATGAGGATAAAATAAATCATCGTTCAGTAGTCGATAATGAGGACGATGAAGAAGAACAAGAACAAGATGGTCAAGGTAAATACGAGGTTGTTGTACATGAGGACGAGGAGGAGGAGGACGAGGTGGAGGAGGACGAGGAGGAGGAGGACGAGGAGGAGGAGGACGAGGAGGATGAACATAGAAAATATGAGGAAGAAGAGTTTTCTCAGGACGAGATTGATAAGGAGGACAAAAATAATGTTCCGAGAAGATGGTTCCTTAGCGATACTGTTCACGACGATGTCTGGGATGACGTCGCCTCTGAATATAGTGGGGATTATTCGAATTTCCCAAATAAAAGATGCGGTAAGTTTTTTTTCAATAAATATGATTAAAAATTTGATAATTTTTAATACTTGAAAACTTGATATTTTTTTTTAACTATTTAAAACGTGATTAACTTTTGTAATGCTTAAAAATGTACAGATAACTTTAAAGAAAAATATCATACAAAAATGTCGTTTATTTTCATTTTCGTTCAAAAAATAAAGAAAAATTTTCTTAAATTTAATTCAACAAAACTGTTTATTCACTTTAATTATTATTTTGAAACAGTTTTAAAAGTTAAATATTTCTTCTATATTCTTATTAAAATTCTCTATAGATTTTTGAGAGTTTGAAATATATACTAAAATATAACCAAAAAATCTTAAATAAAATCTTCTTTAAAATTATCTGTTAAAAAAATAAACAAGTTTTTTAAATTTAGTGTAAAAAAAGCATTTTTCTTTTTTTTCAAAAAATAAAGTAACATTTTTTTAATTCAAGTCAAGAACATTATTCATACACTTTTAGAATTTTAAAAGAATATGCAGAATGAGAGATTTTGATTACGAATTCTTGTTTAAAATTATCTGTACGTTCTTAAGAGTTTTTAAATATATACGAGAATATAAACAAAAAATCTAATATTGAAATCTTTGAACTGTTTTGAAATGTTTGACATCCTTAAGAAATCTTCGAAATCTTTACAAATCTTTTGAAATCTTAATAATACTTGTAAAATGTTTGAATTTTTTTGTGAAATCATTGAACAAATTTGAAATCTATGGGATTATTTTTTTGGTGAAATCTTTATAATATTAAAAAAAGTCATTATTGAAATCCTTGAAATGTTTTGAAATCTTTGACACCTCTGCGAAATCTTTGAAATCTTTAAAATATTTGAAAATCTTTTAAATCTTTCAAACCGTCGAAATCTTTAAAATTTTAAAAATATTTGTGAGATCTTTAAAACCTTTATAAAAACATTGAAATATTTCGAAATCTTTGTGACATCTTTTTTTTTTAATCTTGTTTCTTACGATATTATTTTATGATTAAAATAATAAAAAATTAAAATAATATTATTATATTATTTTATATTATTTTATATTACTATATTCTTGTTTAAAATTATATGTACGTTCTTAAGAGTTTTAAAATATATACGAGAATATAAACAAAAAATCTAATATTAAAATCGTTGAACTGTTTTGAAATCTTTAAAAATCTTTTGAAATCTTAAAAAAGTTTGTAAAATGTTTGAAGTCTTTTGTGAAATCATTGAAGAAATTTGAAATGTGTTGGATTTTTAAAAATTTTTGGAATTATTCTTTGAAAGATTTGAAATTTTTTTTTAAATATTAATAAATCTTTATGAAGTCATTGGAATATTGTGGAATTTTTTTCTGGATGTTTTTGTATCTTGTTAAATCTCGGTGAAATCTTTGTAATATTTAAAACAAAAAATCATTATTGAAATCCTTGAAATGTGTTGAAATGTTTGAACCCTTTGCGAAATCTTTGAAATCTTTAAAATATTTGAAAATCTTTTAAATCTTTTAAACCATCGAAGTCTTTAAAATGTTAACAATATTTGAGAAATCTTTTAGGTTTTTATAAAATCATTGAAATATTTTGAAATATTTGTGATTTTTTTCCAAATCGTGAAAGATCTTTGTGAAATCTTATAAATATATTATATCTTCGAAAACTTTGAAATATTTTGAAATCTGAGTAAATCCACAGAAAACCATTAAATTTTCCACAAGATTTTCAACACATTTTTTATTCTATTCAAGTGAAATTTTTTTTTTTTTTTGCTAAATAATATTTATATTTTACAGAAAACGAAAACCTAATGGATCTGGGTGATTTAGCCGATACAGCGAGGTTGCGTCATCCCGAAACAGAGACTGAGAGGAATGAAGAAGAAATTTTACAGCAAGTTGGAGATGGCGCTGCAGCTAGCGAGCAGTACCAGAACTACCACCAACAGCAGAAGCAGAACCAGCAAGATGAAGAAAATCGAAATCAACAACAAGAACAACACAAAGAACAGCAACAAGAAAAACAAGAGCAGCAACAACAACAACAGCAGAAAATACCGGGTGAGGGGTAGAATTTTTTTCAAATAGGACGAGGCTAGTAAACTAGCGTATCTAAATGAACACTCGACAATCGACTGTTTATACCACGCTCCTGATTGGTCCAGCCTAAATATTTTATAACTCAAAAACTAAAGCTTCAACTGATTTTTGGAAAAGAAATTTTCAATTTATTTATTTTTTATTTTTATGCAACTATATAAGTCCGGGCACTTGAGCCTGGGAAACCCTGTATAGAGTCATTAATTTTTCCCCCATGTTTCAAAAAAAAAATAAACGCGGCGAGAGAGAAAGCTGCTGCTAGTGCCACCACTCCCTGTGCGACAACATGCACAGTTGTAATAGATCTTGCGAGCGAAGTCGATGCTGATGATGATGATGATGACGATATTATAATAATAGAAGAAGTCTCAGATGAACCTGCATCCAAGAAGAGGTCAAAGATCGTATATTGAATACTAAGTTTATCACAATATCTTTTGAAACAATTTTTAAACTCTAAACCATAGTGGGAATAGTGGAGGTGGTGGCTGCGGTGGTGACGACGGTCATGTCTCATAATAAGCTTATATGAGACATGGACGGGCGCGCAGCGTCCAGGTTATCAACTCATATCCTGGACGCGGAGGCGGAATCATCAGATATTACATGGATTGAGCTAACGCTTATAGCCCTGGTTGCGGTGCCTGCAGGGGCGTATTAACTAAATGCCCCTGCACACACACACACACACACACACACACACACACACACACACACACGACGTGACCCATTTTTCCGTTTTTATTTATTCAAAGCCAGTGTGAGAAGACGGAAAGGTTATAAAAGAAGTAGATTCTGAAGAATTTAAAGATTTCATCAATATTTCTAAGATTTTAAAAGATTTCGATGGTTTTCAAGTATTCCAAAGGTTTTAAAGATTTCGCAAAGGTTTTAAAGATTTTAAAACACTTCAAAGATTTGTATAATCATTTTCATTTTTGTTAAAAAAGATTAAAAATAAATAAATAAGTAAAGCAGAATTTATACGTTTAATTCAACGAAAGTACCCATTCACTGTTCTGATTTCAAAAGAGTATGAAGACCCAAACATTTTTCTTATGATATTCTTGTTTAAAATTATCTATAGCAGTTTAAGAATTTTAAAATATATGCGAGAATATAAACAAAAAATCCAATATTGAAATTTTTAAAATGTTTTTCTTGGTAACCTCTGTGAAACTTTTGAAATCCTTGAAATATTTCAAAGGGGCACACATTGGCACATTTTCGAAAAATGTCTCGAAACGCTATGCAAGCTGATTGCCGCGTCCGCAGCAACCAGGGTAACGAGTTTATAGCCCTGGTTGCGGTGCCCGCAGGGGCGTATTAGCCAAATGGCCCCTGCACACACACACACACACTTTCCCACTTTTTATTTTTTTTCCCATTTTTACTTATTCAAAGCCAGTGGGAGAAGACAGAAAGGTTATAAAAAAAGTAGATTCTGAAAATTTTAAAGATTTCATCAATATTTCTAAGATTTTAAAAGATTTACATGGTTTTCAAGTATTTCAAAGCCTTTAAAGATTCCGCAAAGGTTTTAAAGATTTTAAAACACTTCAAGGATTTTTTGTAATCATTTTCATTTTTGTTGAGAAAAATTAAAAATAAATAAATAAAGCAGAATTTATACATTTAATTCAACGAAAGTAAACATTCACTGTTATGATTTCAAAAGATTATGAAGACCCAAACATTTTTATTATGATATTCTTGTTTAAAATTATCTAAAATATTTCAAGAGTTTTAAAATATATGCGAGAATATAAACAACAAATCTAATATTGAAATTTTTTTCTTGGGTACCTCTGTGAAACTTTTGAAATCCTTGAAATATTTCAAAATCTTTGAAATATTTCAAACCGTCTAGATCTTTTAAAATCTTAAAACGTTTGTGAAATTTTTTAAAATCCTTTGAAATATTTCAAAATCTTTGAAATATTTCAAACCATCTGGATCTTTTAAAATCTTAAAAATTTTTGTGAAATTTTTTAAAATCCTCACAAAATCATTGAAATATTTTGAAATCTTTCTAATTTTTTTTCTAAATCGTGACAAATCTTTGTGATATCTTTAGAATATTTTAAATTCTTTGAAACCTTTTAAATCTTTTAAAATCTTAGGGAATTCCCATAAAACGATTTAATTTTCTACGAGATTTTCAAAATATCTTTTCAACACATCTTTTATTCTATTCAGTTTGAAAATTTGTTTTCGATTATCATTGGAAGAATCCGATGATTGCGGTAAGCCTTCGCAAAATTCGGTACTCTTTCCGTATTCGACATAAGATGTTTGCCACTCTGTGCGGTAGAAAATTATGCGCTGAAAATATACATCATCGAGATTGATGTGAAGTGATGTTTCCATATTGAATCCATTTTTACAAATAAGAAATATTAAAAAATAAATAAAAATGGGAAAATGGGTCTCCTCGTGTGTGTGTGTGCAGGGTCCATTTGGCTAATACGCCCCTGCAGGCACTGCAACCAGGGCTATGAGCTCGTTACCCTGGTTGCTGCGGACGCAACAATCAGCTGATACTAAGTATGTATTAGCTCAACCCATGTAATATCTGATGATTCCGCCTCTGCGTCCAGGATATGAGCTGATAACTTGGACGCTGCGCGCCCGTCCATGTCTCATATAAGCTTATTAGGAGACATGGCCATCGTCACCACCGCAGCCACCACCCCCACTATTCCTACTATGGTTTAGATTTTAAAAATTGTTTAAAAAGATGTGATAAACTTAGTATTCAATCTACGGTCTTGGACGTAAAACTATATAATTTTATAATTGAGATTTATTAAAGGGCATGAGGGAATCTGTTTGAACCTTTTTTATTTTATTAAAAGTATTGTTTTTAAAATTTATAGATATTTACAAATACATAGAGAAATTTGGCAAAAGATAAAAAAGAAGAAATGTAGAATTAAAACTATTTATGAAATTACAATAAATCTGTTTTTTTTTACAATCCTATAGACATAAAACTATTTACATAATATTACAAAAATCTGAATAAATATTTATTTTTATTTAATTTCTTAAAAGAGATGTTTACAAAAACGAGTCTTCCCCTTCTTGCACGACGGTTCATCTGAGAATTCTTCTATTATTATAATATCGTCATCATCATCATCAGCATCGACTTCGCTCGCAAGATCTATTACAACTGTGCGTGTTGTCGCACAGGCAGTGGTGGCACCCGCAGCAGCTTTCTCTCTCGCCGCGTTTAGATGCCTTAGAGCTGCCTCGGAGATCCGCACGTAGATCTGATTTCTAGAGATCTCGCCAGGTTCCAGAGTATCTTCATCGTCGTCGTCTGTGGGTCTTACAAGCTCAAAAACTAGGTCGCCTCCGTCATATTCTTTGGAATCTGGAAAAAAAATAGATAAGAGAAGTATAAAATATTTGTTTGTATAGAGTTTATTCTTTTTTTGAAACATGGGGAAAAAAATTCATACTCACTAAGAAGAATGCTAACATTTCTAGGGATAGATATGTTCATGGTGACGACCTTTTCCACTTCTACCCCCTGGAATATTTCTATCCTTGTTGTTGTTGTTATTGCGGCTTCTGTAATCAAAAACAAAAAAAAATGAAAAAATAAAATGAGATTAGTTTTCATTGACACTCACGCCCACACCCACACACACGCGCGCGCGCACGCACACACACACACACCCGTGCACATACTTTAATGACTCTATACAGGGTTTCCCAGACTCAAGTGTCCGGACTTATATAGTTGTATGAAAATAACAAAATTGAAAATTCTTTTTCTAAAAATCAGTTGAAGCTTTAGTTTTTGAGTTATAAAATATTTAGGCTGGACCAATCAGGAGCGTGGTATAAACAGTCGATTGTCGAGTGTTCATTTAGATACGCTAGTTTACTAGCCTCGTCCTATTTGAAAAGAATTCTCCCCCTCACCAGGTATTTTCTACTGTTGTTGTTGTTGCTGCTCTTGTTTTCCTTGTTGCTGTTGTTTTTGTTGTTCTTGTTGTTGATTCCGATGTTCTCCAACTTGCTGTAAAATTTTTTTCTTCGTTCCTCTCAGTCTCTGTTTCGGAATGACGTAACCTCTCTGTATCGGCTACATAAACCAGATCCATTAGGTTTTCGTTTTCTGTGAAATATAAATATTATTTAGTAAAATATTTTTATTTTTCACTTGAATAGAATAAAAAATGTGTTGAAAATCTTATGTGAAATTTAATTTCTTTATGTGGATGTACTCAGATTTCAAAATATTTCAAACTTTTCGAAGATTTATAATATTTCTAAGATTTCACAAAGATCTTTCTCGATTTAGAAAAAAAATCACAAATATTTCAAAATATTTCAATGATTTTATAAAAACCTAAAAGATTTGACAAATATTGTTAAAATTTTAAAGACTTCGATGGTTTGAAAGATTTAAAAGATTTCAAATATTTTAAAGATTTCAAAGATTTCGCAAAGGATTCAAAGATTTCAAAACATTTCAAGGATTTCAATAATGATTTTTTGTTATAAATATTACAAAGATTTCACCGAGATTTTACAAGATACAAAAACATCCAGAAAAAAAATTCCACAATGTTTCAATGACTTCATCAAGATTTTTTAATATTTAAAAAAAAATTTCAAATCTTTCAAATAACAATCCCAAAAAGGTATATATACAAATTTGAATACTTTAAGTTCTTACCGTATAAAAAAAAATTTACTGAAGACAAAGAATGATTCAACCAAGGCTTAAAAATAAGAAGACTACTTTTGTCTTTAAAGTAAGCTTACCGTAATATCAGCATTTTTTTACTAAACAAAGCCTAACCCGAAATTTTTTAAAGAAATTTATTTTACTTTTTCTAACAAAAAGGGGATATTATCATAATTTAATTTTTTTGCCCGACCCCCCTTGAAAACGCGCCATAGCATGCACGTGAAGCGGGCGTAATATGGCCACTTCCAGCCAAGTGACGTTCGCACATGCGCACTCAGCTGCCGAACCGACATGAAATTTTACATCCGCTACACATACACTGCACCACGCAAATGAGAATATGGAAAAAATTATCTTTATCTTTAAAAAAATGTACACCAAACATACTCTATCTGCTTCATATGCTTCTTGTCAAGGATGGTAGGAGAAAAAGTATCGTGTGTATCAAGGGCCCTCGATAAACAATGCACTATTCAATTCATGTATACCTTTTTGAGGTATTCACATATCTGAACTTCCCTCTTTCACAGGACACCGAGAGACGTGGACCCTTTGATTTAACCGCTATTGCGTAAATTACATCACTCTCAATAAACCTACAGATAATTCCTGAAGAACTTATCTGGTGTAATCCCTAAATCCGATACCCCTTTTGACTCTCCTTATATTTAGTTCCAAATCAGAAATTTCTCTTATTTTACAATCAAATTTTGCACCCAATGCAAGAGTGACGCGTTTTTTTAAAAAGATTGTCTATTATCCGACCTCTTATACCCAGATATGAGTTCATATGGGATCCAAAAATAATTCTAGATACATTTTTGTTTATACCCCCAAACGAAAAATTTATGCTAGTTGATTGGAATCCCTCATAGTATTAAAACGTCGGGTAAAAAGAAGACACAACTCCTCCTAATCTTACATTTTGTACCCGAAATAAATATTTGTGCAGCCTCAGAAATAAGGCTATTTTGTAGGTAAGCTTGCTATAAGATACATTTTTTTTGTCTAAACAAGCCCACAAAACATGTTTCAAAGAAATTATTTTGCTTTTCCTAACAGGTAGCGGATATTATTATTAGAAGTGTTTTGTTGCTGCAGTTGATTCTTTTTCCCTGATGCCAAAAGTTTGCATAAGAAAATATTTATAACTATATGCTGTAATTTAGGGATACTGAGCGTGTAAATATAAGCAGCTAAAAATTTTTAAACAGAGAGCACGAACCAACTAATCGTGAAAATATGTTTATTTCAATAATACGTGGTACAGGTACAATCTTGAAATTAAAAATTGGAACACACATTATATAATCAAAATGGATCGAGAAAAACTTAGTTCCTCATGCTGTGAACTGAGAGACATGTCCGTTGATTATAATATGTACCGCGAGTTCTTCAAGTCATACGTCGCGGAATTCCATCTAGAAAGAAACTCCATCTACTGAAATCATTGGGAATTATATCATCCTACTTTCACAATACAAAATAAACCAGGATGATCACTCACAGCTGTAAAGCGAATCCCTTAAGTCGTACGTCAAACAAACTTGACTAGGAAGGAATGATATCCACTCTAATCAGTGGGAATAACATCCCATGAATCCAATGTGAACGACATCCACTATATCCAGTGGCAATGACATCCACTTTAATCAGTGGGAACGACAACCACTGTATCCAGTGGGAATGGCATCCACTGTAATCAGTGCGAACGACATACACTGTAATCAGTGGGAATGGCATCCGTTGTATCAAATATGAACGACATCGACCGTATCCAGTGGAAATTACATCCACCGTAATCACTGGGAATGACATCCACTGTAATCAGTGGGAACGGCAACCACTTTATCCAGTGGCAATGACACCCACTGTAATTAGTGGGAACGACATCCACTGTAATCAGTGGGAATGTCATCCGTTGTATCCAATGTGAGGGACATCCAATGTATCCAGTGGGAATAAAAACCACTGTAATAAGTATGAACGACATCCACTGCAATCAGTGGTAATGACATCCGTTCTATACAATGTGAGCGAAATCCAATGTATCCAGTAGGAATGACATGCACTGTCATCAGTGTGTACGACGTCCATTGTATCCAGTGGGAGTGAGGTACACTCTAATCAGTGGGAACGACGTCCACTGTAATCAGTGGGAGTCACATCCGTTGCATCCAATATGAGCGACATCAAGTGTATCGAGTGGGAATGACGTCCGCAGTAACCAGTGGGAACGGCATCCAGTGTAAGTAGTGCTGTAATCAGTGGGAATGACATCCGTTGTATCCTTTGTCAGCGGCATCCAATGTATACAGTGGGAATGACATCCATTGTAATCAGTGGAAACGGCATCCACTGTATCCAGTGGGAATGACATCCACTGTAATCAGTTGGAGCGACATACACTGTCATCAGTGGAAATGACATACGTTGTATCCCATGTGAGCGACATCCACCTTATCCAGTGGGAATGACATCCACTGTAATAAGTAAAAACGAAATCCACTGTAATCAATGGGAATGACATCCGTTGCATCCAAAATGAGCTACATCCACGGTAATAAGTGGGAACGACATCCACTTTAACCAGTGGGAATGATATCAGTTGTATCCAATGTGAACGGCATCCACTGTATCCGGTGGGAATAACATCTACTGTAATCAGTAGGTACGACGTCCACTGTAAGCAGTGGGGATGACATCCGTTGTATTCAATGTGAGTGACATCCACTGTATCCAGTGGGAATAACATCTACTGTAATCCGTGGGTACGACGTGCACTGTGATCAGTGGGAGCGACATACACTGTCATCAGTGGGAATGACAAGCGTTGTATCCCATGTGAGCGACATCCATCTTATCCAGTGGGAATGACATCCACTGTAATAAGTAAAAACGAAATCCACTGTAATCAGTGGGAATGACATCAGTTGGTTGCAAGGTGAGCTACATATACTATATCCAGTGGGAATGACATCCACTGTAATCAGTGGGAACGCCGTCCACTGTAATCAGTGGGAGTGACATCCGTTGCATCCGATATGAGCAAAATCCGCTGTATTTAGTGGGAATGACATCCACTGTAATCAGTGGGAACGACATCCACTGTAAACAGTAGGAATGATATCAGTTGTATCCAATGTGAACGGCATCCACTGTATCCGGTGGGAATAACATCTGCTGTAACAAGTGGGTACGACGTCCACTGTAATCAGTGGGGATGACATCCGTCGTATCCAATGTGAGCTATGTCCACCATATCCAGTGGGGATGGCATCAACTATAATCAGTGGGAACGACATCTGTAATAAGTGGGAATCACATCCGTTGTATCCAATGTGAGCGAAATCTACTTTATCCAGTGGGAATGACATCCACTGTACTCAGTGGGAACGTTGTCCACTGTAATCAGTGGAAATGACATTCTTTGTATCCAATATGAGCTATATCCATTATATCCAGTGGGAGTGGCATCCACTCTAATCAGTGGGTACGACGCCTGCTGTAATCAGTGGGAATGACATCCACTGTAATCAGTGGGTACGACATCCACTGTAGTCAGTGGGAAAGACATCCGTTGTATCAAATGTGGGCGACATCCACTGTATTCAGTGGGAATAACATCTACTGTAATCAGTGGGTACGACGTCCACTGTAATCAGTGGGAATGACATGCACCCCAATCAGTGTTTACGACGTCCACTGTAATCAGTGGGAATGACATGCACTCTAATCAGTGTGTACGACGTCCACTGTAATCAGTGGGAATGACAT
>CAKNWT010323747.1:0-11828 GCA_932066315.1 Andricus coriarius
TTATCTACCTGAAGATCAAATTTTAATGCTATGAATATTGCAATTAATGTTGCAAAATTTAAATTTCTCGCAGTCACAGCAAAATTTTCATTATTTTGTTGTCAAAACTGTTTTCTGTATAATTTTTCTTTTAAAACAACAATTTTCAAGATTTGAGTTTATAGCACTATTTATCTTGTCAAATGGATTATTTCATGTCAAGAAGGAATAAAATGATTAGAAAATGGCAATGCTACTTGTAAAGCCGATCTTGTCCCGATCTATCATATTTTAGGACCAATAACAAAAAACTCATTCAGAACCTTTTTGAAAAAAGTCGATTTTTAAGATCCAAATATTTGAGAATAAAATATAAAAAATCGTATTTTTCACGTTTCTTTGTTGATATTATAAATATTACATTTCAGAAACTTAGGATGTTAATAGAAAGCATTAGTTTTCCCTGAATGTACCATTGATTTGACTTTTATTAAAAAATTTCCCTATGGATTCAAGGTTGCTAGAAGACCTGAAAGACCTAGACAATTCATGGAATTTTGAAACAATTCTGGAAAACCGGGAAGAGTATTGGAATTCCGAAAAAAATTACCGAATTTTTACATTTTCTTTAGATAATATTAATAAATTGTTTAGAATTCAATAATTATTGAAAAGCCCTTTACATTCGCATTAACTAAGCATTGTGTAAGAAATTGTTAGTGGATTAGTCTATGATCAGTTGAATGTGTTGAAACTGAATCTAATTGACTAGATTTAAACAGAAAGTAGACCTGGAATTTTTTCAAATGTAGACCTGGAAAACCTGAAAAAGTCGTGTAATTTTGAAACAGGGACTTCTGTAGTAAACCTATGATTTTTTTTGTTTCCGGTCTTAAAAAGTCCATGTGATTACGGATTACCATAATCAGTCGGAAAATCTCATATGGGTCCTTGGAATTACAGTTGGTGCAGCCTTACCGCCATTGTAAAGCATTATTATTATTATTATACCATTGGAAAACGTATATAATTGCTGTTGTGCAAAATAAGTAGATGAGATCGACATACTATAAAATCCAAAATCGTGAAAAAGTAGGAATGAAACACTTGGCTATTTAAAAGGACAACCCAAAAAAACCTTAAACGGATTTTTTACTCTTGATGGGGCTTGATCACAAAAAAGGGAATCCACCAGCAAAAGCGATACAGCATCCTTGATTTATGGTCAGCCTCCCCGATCAGGTAGTTTGCAAAATACTGTCAGAAAAAGGCCTTCCTTTTTCGATTAATATTTCGCGAGATCAAATTTCAGTTTCCGATTCCCTTCGTACAATGTTAGCAGAATTGTAATTTAAAGTTGAAACAGAACTCAGAATGTAAATTCGTGAATTTAAATTTGGAAATTTGCGATAGTGGTATTTATTAGCCTCGACTTCGTCGCCAATTCCGTGATCATGACACGAATTTCGTCGCGATCGCAATCGTGAATGCACGCCTCGTACTTATGCTGTCGACATGCTATACGGGCGTGTTTTCTCAGCTGGCGCCCTGGCAACTATCGGGAATCTTCAGGACCTCATCCTCTGCTAAGATCCTTTTATAACATGGTCGGCTACCCACAAAGGAAGTAAGTCCCTTCATACGCGGGTTATTATACTTTTTACACAATATCGTTCCACCTCGAAAAGGACTCCGATCTCTACAGTCTAGATGACTACCTTACCTTACACTACTACAGAAGTACACATCTTTGTCGACGAAACAAGATGATTTTCTTGTAGAGACAGATTCCACCAAAACTTGGGTTAATTTGTTGTTATAGCTGCTTTCGAAAACGCGGATCGCTGCTTTCCTAGTGCCTAGGGGGTTTTCAAACATTCATTATATTTTCTGTAACACGTTTAGGACCCATCTCTTCATGATCGTGTGTTTGGATAAGGCTTAAATTAGAACCACATTGCGGAAAAGATGTACTTGATCCGGTCGCACGTCAGCTTTTGTTGGTTATTTTATTGAAATGTGGGATCAATAAGGCCTTGTTAGGAAATTCAATAGCGAATGGGTTAAGATTTTATTATACTTTTAGTAGTTCGATATTCATTAGAAATTTTATGTTTAATATTCAGAAAGAGAGTAACATTTTTCCTAGCTGAATAAATGTAAGCAATAAAAATAGGTTCATTATTTGAGACAATTTATAAGCCGAGACAAAAAATAAAAATTCGTTTTAGGATATAATAATACATGGATGAAAATAAAAAAAAGGTATTTTGTATTCATGTAAATTATTCTTTTTCATTAGTCCTAACCCTAATATGATAAAAATATCTAGAAGTTTGATCAAAAAGGGTGCTTTGATTTTAAGGGTGAATGCCAAAAAGTTGAACGTTTTAAACATTGAGATTATCAGAAACAAAAAAGTTTATAAACTACCTAACATATTTTTATTTAGTTAAGGGTAACCCAAGAGAGTATGAAAATATAAAACTAGGATATGAGGAAATGTATTTGTGATAATTATGAATTTTTCACACTGCTTATAGAAAAAAAAACTGTACAAAAATTGAGGTATTTACATTTTTTGGACAAAAAGTAAGGTCATATAACATGACATGTGACTGATGAAATCAAAAAATTTCAAAAATCTTTTTAAAATATATGCAGAATGGAAAAAAATATTTAAAAATATAGGAAAAATGACTATTTTCCTCGCTATCTTCACGATTTATTTGCTTTTGACTTCAATATTTCAAAATATGCTGTCATTTTATAGTATGATAAATTAATATGGAGCATTACCGGACATTTTATAAAAAAAAATACGCAAAGATAGTTAATATTATCTACTGTTATTTGGAATGAACGTTTACAAATCGACCTTTAACTATACTGTAATCTTCTTGAGTATAAAATTAACAGTTTTAGTCCGCATTATGAATAGTTTGAATGATTATTTTCGAGTTTCAACCTAAAATAGCAATCCAGCGTGACTATTCAAAAAACTTGTGTGGACAGAGTATGAACTGATTTTTCAAATTCTTAACTTTAAAATATTGAAGTCTACTCTTGACTTTTATCTTTTTCAACTCAATATAAGGGTCAGTACATATATTGCGTAACGCTTTTTTCGACGATTTTTATATTCTACGTCCCACTTGTAACGCTATCATTTCAAAAGACCATGTCCGTAAGTTTTTGTATTCTTTCAGGGTATCCTGAATTTTTGTAAAATTTTTTGTATATCACTTTTGCCAAACACAGGGGGGTTAAAATTTTTTGAATTATCGAAAATTAAATTTTTGTCCATGTATGTGGTAATTATTTACAATTTTTTATATTGAAGTACACAATTCTTGGATCGAGTTAGAATTTTCTGAAACATCGAGAAAAATGTTATCTTTTTTGGATTTGTTTAATGCAGCACTTATTTCGAAGTTTAAGAAAATGTCTTAAACACGATTTGTTTACAGAACCTTATATTTAATTTTTTAAATCAAAAATAAAAACGTTTAATAATCGCATTTTCTTTCTATTTTTAAGTAGCCAAAGAACTAAGTAAAAAAAATTTCACGATCAAAAAAATAGCGCTGTGTTTATTCCGTTCGAAATGAACGAATTTCATGAAAAATACTTTGTTTTGAATTGTAAATAAGTAAGTATACCATTAACCAAATGAAAAATAATATGTTTTTTTTTTGTGGGTGATTCTAAAACCAATCCATTCAGATCATTAAATTTTCCATTTAGAAAAAGAAAACAATCCTGACCTATTCAAAAGCATTTCTAAATAAATATATAAAAATCCAAAACATTCTTTTTATAAAATTGTACATAAAGAGAAGACATCTTTCAAGAAAATTGAGTTAAAAAATGTAAACTCAATTTAAAAGAAATCTCAAAAATAATTAATAAGCAAACCCTGCAGATTGGGTATTAATTGGTTATAATAATTTTCTTTGATTAGCTAACAGAAAGATTTTTTCTTTATAAAGCAATCAATTTCTCAATCAACAATTTTGATTACATTGAACTTAATCGAATGTGGTATTAATACAGTTTTATATATTTTCTTTACAGGTTTATTCATTTTCATACCTTTAGTTATTCCTTATAAATAATCCCTGATGAGGAGGTCTAAATTGACTCCGAAACATGTTGGTCTCCTCGTAGTATAAAAAAGACGGAAAAAGAAGAAAGTGAGAGGCTGGTTTTTGTTTGACTTTTTCCCTTTTTCCCTCTTTTTCATAATGTTATTCTTGTCTCTAATGAGTCGAAAAGTGAGGTTTTTGGAAATTTATTTTTTTATTGTGAATCAACTTTTGCTTACTTTGCAATAGAATTTTCAATTTTTGCTTAGTTTGTGAAAGTTATTCATGATGGAATGGATTTCGTTTCAATCTTAATTCAAAAAAGAAAAATAATAATGATAATTTTTGAAATCATTGATTTTTTTAAACTTTCAAGCTTTAAAAACCTTCAACCCCTCTGTGTTGGCTAAAAGTGATGTCCAATTTTTTTCAAATTGCTTGTTACTCTAATTGGATACCTCAACTTTCACGCATATCCCAAAAACAGATTTAAAAAAAATTACTCCTGCTCTCTTGATTCTTTTATATTATTTTACTATTTATTAAAAAAACAGTTCAATTTTAAACCAAAGTGTACAATTTCCAATAAAATAATTAAATTTTCAAGAAAATATTTGAATTTTTACCAAATAGTTAAATTTTCCACCTATAAAGATAAATTGTTAACGAAAAACGTAATAGATGCCTTTTTTTTACAAAAAGATACATAATTCCTACCAAAAGAGATGAATTTTGAAACTTAAGGACTAATTTTCAAGAAATAAAGACTTAATCCAGAATAAGCATATTTTTTATCCAAATTGTTAAACTCTGAAGCTAAAAGACGAATTTTCAGTAAAACAGTAGAATTTTTAACCCGAAAAAAATGAATCTTTTAATATGAATAATGAATCTTCAGCAATCAAATGATTTTTATAACAAAGTGGTTCAACCTTAAATTTTCAATAAAAAAAGATGAATTTTCAACAACAAAAAATGTAATAGTTGATATTTTAGCCAACAAATATATTTTTATTTTAAATCTAAAACAGTTGAAATCAACCAAAAAAGAAGACTTTTAACACAGTAGTTGAATCTTCAACCAAAGAAGATTAATTTCCAATCAAATAGTTGCATTTTTAACTTAAAAGGATAAAATTTCTTTTAAAACAGATCAATTTTTAAACAAAAAAAATTGATTTAAAAAAAAATGGTTAAATATTCAGCCAAGAATGTATTCGACTGAATTTTAAACACCAACATATTTGTTGTTTTTATTTACAAAAATGTAATTTCTAGACGAATTTATAGACCTATAATAAAGTACCTTTTGTTGTTATAGAATTAATGTCAAGAAGTGTACTATTGTGAAAAGGACCCATATTAAGAATAATTTCTCCAAAAATCTAATTTCACCGTTAAATTCGAGGTAAAAATTGATAAAATACTCGTTGTGATATTTTTTTTTAATATCAAAAATAAGGAAGATATTTAGCTTTAAAAGCTTTAAGGACGATGAGGAAGTACTAGGTATTGTTGGTTTCAGCTCATATTTATACTACAACATTTTTTCTTTAAAAGAAACAAAAATTTTTGAGAGCACTTTCAATTTTTGAATTTTTTGCTTTCGCTATTATTTATGGATTATCCTAATATATATAAAAATAAAATAAATAATGCTTGTGAACAAAATTCAAAAAATGTTCTGCGATAAATTCCGAATCAAATATTGTAAGGGAACTTTAAAGAGAAAGAAAAAGTAAAGTGATAAGAGCTTTTTCATTCGTGAAGTGTATGATTCTTCTTTAACGTAGC
Organism: Andricus coriarius; assembly: GCA_932066315.1. Lineage (NCBI taxonomy): Eukaryota > Metazoa > Arthropoda > Insecta > Hymenoptera > Cynipidae > Andricus > Andricus coriarius. The sequence continues at coordinate 5,862 of CAKNWT010323747.1, forward strand.
TATTTCGAGGAGGGCTACTTTGTGAACGATGGTGATTATGGGAGAATTATGCCGGTCCATTAGCGATCGTTTGCAAAGGATCCGAGTCGATCGGTGAATCGTAAAGATCCGTAGGCAATCTTGAAAGTTTAGTGAAGCATCGTCATCGGCCTCTATATGTTTTTCTGTGTGATTTGAGACTTATTGGCGCGAAAGGCATCACTATAGTCCCTCAAAAGTTGTCAGCTTCATCCTTCGATCTACTTTGCAAATCTTCTAATACTTCATCAAATAAACCCAAATTCACAGGGATCACAGACCGTCCCCTTTTTTTACCTAATCCACCTTTTTTCCGTTCTTCTTAAATTTGAAAAATCCCCTAAAACACATAAAATTGATCATTTTGACACAATTTTCCCCTTGTGTCCCTTTTTTTATAAGATTTCGATACATTTTTTCAAAATCATAAACAAAAATGTAAGCTTTTATAAAAGAAGACGCTTTAAAAGCGATACTTTTTGATGATAATTTCAAATATTTTCTAAACGATTTATTTGCTAATTTTGTAGATTTGAAGGACATCGTCGACAGCGACGAAATCGCTAACGATTCAATGGAGAAACTACACCCGCGAAAAATTAATCAATTCTGTAGTTGCAAATTAAAAAGATCTTTATAGATTTTTATCGAAAGTAGGGGAATACATTATTTAAAATAAAATTAATTTTGGTACTAATATCGAATTTAAATTGAAACGCTTTGAATTTCTAATATATCAATGAAGTATATTGCATTTCCAACCAAATAAAAGAAGTTTTAACCAAAAGGTCGAATTTTCAACAAAAAATTCGATAGTTGATATTTCAACCAAAAAAATATTTTAGCTTTTAATCGCAAACAGCTGAATTAAACATAAACGAATTTTCTATAGAAAAGTTGAATTTTCAACACAAAAGTTAATTTTCAACAAAAAAAAAAAATAATAATAAATAAATAACAAAATAGTTAAATTTTCAACCAAACAGATGAATTTTAAGTCAACAAAGATTTTCAGTCAATAAAGAAATACTATTATAATGGAATTGCTTGATTTTATGCAAAGCAGTTGAATTTTCAAATATCTAGTTGCATTTTCTCAAAAAAATTAATTTTCAACAAAGTAGCTCAACTTTTAAACAAGTAGTTGAATTTTGAAGCAAAAAAGAGTAATTCTCAACGAAAAATGTGATAGCTGATATTTCCACCAAAAAAAGATTTTAATTTTTAATCACAAACAGCTTGATTAAAAAAGATGATTTTTCTACAAATAAGTTGAATTTTCAACATGAAAATATGAATTTTCAGGAAAAAAGTAAATTTTCAACCAACCTTTTGAATTTTTCTTCCAAATTGTTTAATTTTCAAGCCAAAACATAAATTTTCTACAAAACAGTTCAATTTGTAACCCGAAAATGAACATTTTTAACCAAGCAGATACATTTTCAACCAATACCTTAACCAATGACCAATAACCTATACCGATAACCTTATTCAGATTTGTATTTACTACACAGAATACTCAATAAATGAGAATAATTTTAGATTCTTAAAAAATATACAGTGTATATTTGAATACAGATATTGCTCATTATTATAATAAAGATTCTCATGTGCTCTTTTTCCTAAAATCTGTGAGTCCTGGTAGTAAATGTCGTCAAAAAAGTGTGTATGGCTTCCCTCGTTGGAAAAACAGGTCCCATGCATTCTAAAAATAGTTCATTAATTTCCTTCACAGAATACGTGTATTCTTTTTGACTCACTTTTCCATTTCGGTCGACATCTAATTTTTTTAGCATCAGTTCTATGAGGTCCTATATATAAAACAGTTAAGTTTTTTCAATTTCATTTCTTGTCTAAAAAAAGTGGTTTAGCCATATGTCTCGAAAATCTAGCAATTATTTTTTCGAAAACCTGATTGGTTCTGCATTACGTGAAGTTGTTCTATATAGATTAGAAATTTTTTAAATTAACTTTAACAAAAATCCCTTCCAATAAAAAAAGTCATAGAAAACCTGATGTGAATTGAGAAACATTTGAGCTTTTTAAAAATGTTGCGCGCTTAAATAAAAACTTACAATATATCGAAAAAATTATTTAAAATATTATATATGTTCAATGATAGTGCTTTTCACTGGATATTAGTATTTTGAAAGAAAAATTTCATGCAAGGAAAAGTTAACTAAAATCATTATTAAGATATCCTATTTTCAACAATGTTATCTGATGTTATCTAGCGCGTTTTACGCGGGGAAATGGTTCCTTTGAACAAAAATCATTAGATTTTAAATCAAAGATACAATTTTAAATAATGCTGCGTCGTTATATATGTCTTTTGACCAAAATTTGGTATTTTTAATAACAAATTATTAGCTTTCACAGATACAAAATTTTTCGACAACTTTCGTCTTTCCGTTATGTCAGCGTTTTTTTTTTTACAGAAAATTGGTATTTTAAACAAAAATCTTATTACATGTCAAAGAAGATTTTCAATTTTCCGTTGTGCTATGTTACAAATACCAATTTCTAACTTATTTTATAATATTATTAAGTACAATTAATAATATTCACTAGAAATACCAAATTAAAATGAGCAAATTCATCGGTAATTTGTCTTTTAATACAATAAATTATTGGATTTCAAAGAATATTTACCATTTTTCAATAACTTAGGTTATATTGATGTGTTTTATCTGAACTTCGTATTTATAAATAAAAATGATTAGATTTGAATTGATAGATTTTTGATTAAAATAATTATATTTATACAGTCTTGTACAATTTAGAACTGTGATAGTGTTTTTCGACCGAAATTCAAATTTTTGTTAAAAAATCATGATATTTTAAAGAAGATTCACAATTTTTAAACACTTTTACGTTATATTGTCGTTTTAAATAGAAAATTGGCATACTTTCGTCGGAAATTTGTATTTTTAATAAAAATAATTATATTTCAAAGAAAACTCACGATTTTTGAACAATATAACCGTTATTTCATTTAATCCTTCTACACCGGAAATCGGTTAATAATAATAATATTTCAAAGAAGATTTACGATTTTTCAACAATCTTCCGTTATTTCATTTGATCCTTTTACACCGGGAATCGGTATTTTAACTAAGAAATACTTTTATTTAAAAGATGATTAACAACTTTTGTATAATTGTAGGTTTATGCTAGCGGTTTTCACCGGAAATCGTGGTGGATTTCATAGAAGATTTTCTATTTCCCAACAAGTTAAGGTTATATGTTAACGCGTTTAACTGAAAAACTGTGATTTTGAACAAAAATAAATAAAATTTCAAGAAGATTTATAATTAAGAATAATTTTTCTTATGTAACTGTTTTTCATCAAAAATTGGTATTTTTAAATGTTTTTAAATCGTTAGATTTCAGAGTAGATTCACAATTTTCAATAATATATTTTCATGTTATGTTATGGTGCCTTTCGTTGAAAACTGATATTTTTAATTTTAAAGAATCATTATATGTTAGAGTCGATTACCTTTTTTGCAGAGTTTACAATTTTGGTGAAATTTTACGTTACGTTGACGTTTAATACTAGAAATCGGAATTGGGAATTTAATAAAGAATCATTGGATTTCAAAAAAGATTAACAATTGTTAAACAATTTATTTTATCTCATAGTGTTTTTCACCCGAAATCGATAATTATAAACAAAAATCATTAAACTTCAAAAATGAAATTTACAATTTTGAAGAATTTTAATTTGTAGTTATGATATCAATTTTCATCAATTACTCAGTACTAATACTAGTTTCCTGTTTTGTGGTTTTCGGGTCAGTAAATGATGAAGATTCGAATTTCCATCAGACGTTTCTGCTCCATATATGGGCCCTCTTCAGTGATTTATTCTAGAAAAAGGTTTTTGGTACATTTCACTTATTTCCTATGACAGATTTTTGTGCCTCCACTTTTTTTCTTGTATATAAATTTAATTATTGTTCTACATAAATGAAATATAATAACAATCTTCAAAATATTTATATACAACGCGTGTTGTCTTTAATTAGTGCATAACAACCGTAAATATGAAACATTAAGTTCTTATTTTGACATCCACCAATAGTCCTAAGACATTGTTGCACAAAACTTATTCATATAGAATACTGATTTTTATTGATTGCCTATTTGATGAGCATGAGAGCCATTAAAAGAGCGAAACTACAAGGTTATAAATCTGCACGGAAAAAAGTGAATCGTTAGAAGAACTCTCTAAACCATTAGCTGTAACTATTTTAAATTGACACGCAGCTTTTCGTCGGTGAATTTTGTTCAAGTTACTATTTTGTGTTTTGGTAAGTTAAACTGACTTCTAAAAAGAGTAGGATGAACAATTTCAAATAGTAGGATGCAATGCACCACTTAGTAACCATCACACTCAGCGAGATGAAGTTACTATTCGTGTATAGTGAGCCTTACTTCTGTAAGAGTAACTTCGCCGATTTCGGATTGTAATGCATATATGTATATGCATATATTCACTGTACGTATTCTATACACGATTTATGAATAGATCAGCTCGAAACTTTCGTCAACAAAAAGGATGTAAAATGTGGATCGATTTGATAAGAAAAAAATTATTTTATATATGACTACTGCACTTAATTTACGATTATTATTACACAATTGTACGTACATAGACTTACACATATGATCGCACGCTCAAACGCTTTGAAAAATCGCCCCCGCTGGGGAATCGAACCCTACCTAACTATACCTAAAACCTAAATCTAGCGCACGCCTTAGTCAAGTGAGCTACGGAACCGCTTAAATTTTGCTGATAAAACCTCGGTCATGCGTTTTCTCTGAGAAAAGCGTGGCCAGCAAAGAAATATGTGTCGTGCTGTTTTATCAGTGATTTTTTTTCATACATATTATATACTAATAGGTAGGTTTTGCCGGATTTTAATTTTCTCTTCTGGCATATTTTTAATAACGTCATGATTTTCCGTAAATGATCATAAAATTCATAAATTCTACAAATTTCATAAATTTCCACAAACTTGAGAAATTCCACAAATTTCATAATTTTTCCAAAAATTGCATAAATTCCTACAATAATGAGGGGGGGGCACCCCTGTGACTGGTTGCAGAAATAAAGATAGTCAAACCCCTACCCCTTTCCAACGTCTCGTGGGGGGTGGGAAAGCACCCATGTGACAGGTCACGTAAATAGTGTTAATCAAACTCCTACCCCTTTCCTATCAGAGATATATACAGATGAAACATAGCCTCCACCTGTCATCAAGATCTCCCTTTAATGTTCTATTATCCGACATATTTTTCCAAACATCAATTTTTTAACTAGTTGCAATTGATCTAGAATTGTTTAGAATTCATAATAAATCGTTTGGAATTCATAATAAATTCTTTGGAATTCAATTTAGTACACAATAAAATATGCCGGAAGAGAAAATTAAAATCCGGCATATTTTGCCGGAACAGAATACTCGACCATTAAAAAATAGTTTAAATTTTTTTAAATAGCTTAGTAATTTAAATATTTTCCAAAAATAAAATTCTTCTTCCGAGATATGGGGATGCTAAATTAGAACAAAAAATGATCGATTTTTGTGAAAAATCTGAAAAAAATAAGAAAAAAATATATTATTTTCATTAAATAATAGTAATTTCTAGAAATATCAATTTATCAATGTGAAAAGGTTGAAAAAAGTATTACTACGTTAAAATTGGAAATCAATTTGAACTAAAATTTTATTACAAATTATTTTGTAATTATTGTATCAAAAAATGATATTTCGAAAAAAATGCATTATTCTACAAAAAATATCTTCCAGATAATAAAATATTTGAACCTGGGTGGCAAGTACAATTTTAATCGCACTTTTAGTATTATATGAAATTAAAAGTATCATAAGCAGAAAATTCTATAGTAGAAACAATGTAAAAATTTTTTTTTTTATAATA
>CAKNWT010323749.1:0-34032 GCA_932066315.1 Andricus coriarius
TCCTAATCGAAAAAAGTTGTAATTGAATTTAATCTTATTTCTTGTAAAACAAAGTAATTAATTTTTTTCTGGGCAAGTCCACAATTAAATATTTTCATTTGCAAAGCTCATCGACGTAATTTTAAGCAAATAAATACTTCCCGCACATGAAATGTTCAGTCGAATCCGCAGAAGTTTTCTGTCAAGTTTTACTTTAATTGACTTTGCAGTTAATCAAGTATGAGAGTTTTATTGTTTTGCGCGGTGCCAAGAGATTGAATTCGCAGCAGTGCAGCAGGTTGTTATTCAAGTCTACGCGTGGAAAATGTTACTTTCCAACATGAAATCTTTATATCAACTGAACATTTTTTAACAAATTAAGTAATAATTAAAGATAGTTCATTAATATTTAATATTGGATCAAGTTCTTGTCATTTGATAAATTAATTATACTTCCCATTAATTTTAATCAGGCAAATTTATGTTTCAAAGAAGTTCCTGTTATTTTTAATGATACGCCGTCGATGGTTAAAAATATCATGAGGTCTTTTATTTCCAAAATCATCATAATGGACCTCTTTTGTTTATTACGTGTCAATGTTTACATTTACATTTTCGAAGAAAACCGCATAAGACAAAGAAGGGAGGGAATGTCATACCTTAGTGATCGGAGACCCACTTAAACAAAACATTCTACGTATGCCATAACAACAAAGCAATAAAATCCTCGAACTTCATGAATGGCTAGTTCAATTAAATTAAAACTTTACAGAAATCTTCTGGCGATTCTACTGAATACTTCATCTGCTGGAAGTTTTGAAGTTTTTCTTTGTGGACATACCCAGAAAAAGATTAATAACTTTCTTTCGTAAAAAAAGAAGAAAAACTTCAATTACTCTACTAGGTCAAGTATATTTTTTATTATTATTTGTATACCTTTAAGCCAAATCTCTTGTGTATCTATGGCTCTTTATATTTTTTTCTTTAGAGTCTCATTAACACATTCCCACCATTCTTTCCTTGGTCTACCTCTGGGTAAGCTACCATTCACTTTACCTAAATACAATTGCTTCGTCATACGTTCTTCAACCATTCTCTCAACATGACCAAACCATCTCAATAAAATCCTTTCGCTCTTCTCAATGAATATTTTCTCTAAACCACATTCTTTAAGAACCCACTCAATAATGACTTTGTCCATTAGCGTTTTACCGCATACATTTCGCATGCATTACATACAAACCCGTTCACTCTACTGCTATCCTTTTCTTGCTACAGCCAGGTCTCGGTACCATACAACACGGTGAATGTAATACTGTTTTCTCACCCCTTCTTTCACCCCTTCTTTCAAACCATATTTTCACATATAATTCCTCAAAATAGTATGCAAGTGATACAAGTGATATTAGTGCAAAAAATAGGTGATTGCCGACGAGTGTGCAACTTGCAGCATGAGCTGGAGGCTCGAAGCACGAGTCGAACAACCGAGGCGAGTGCGACGGCATAGACGAGTGCGAAGAGCTGAAGACAAATGCAAGTGCGCATGAGCCAGTATTATTCTCGCAGCCTGCTACATTGAAGCACTTAACACATCATTCAGAAGCATGGAAGTCCTCACTTTCGAGATGGGTGTCGCAAAAAATATTTTATATCCGTTTCTGCGATTCGGTGGTTCAGTTTGACGTGCGGGCTTTCTCGAGCCGGGTTCGCAACCTGACCCGAAAACCCGAACCAACCAAAAAACCCGAACTGGGCCGAAAGATTGATTTAAAAACTTCCGGTAATTTACCGAAATTTTTTGGAAATTCAAAAATCATTTTTTAAACATTTCTCTACCAAAATAAGTGCAAATAAGTGCCTTGGTGGGAACCGGGGTGCAACCCCGGCGGGGTCAAAGGGCCAATCCATCCCTAAAAAAGAAAAAAAACACTTCAAAGAGCCAATTCGTTAAAATAAAGGATAATGCTATACCTAAGGTAATTTACGTGAGTGAAGCTTTCGAAACTAAACCTACGTGTAATGGAAATAAGTTCCGAAATACAGCGATGGCGGCGATCCTTTTCGCGTGAGCGCGTTTCAAAACATAAATTAGAAATATGCATACATTTGGAAGGTCAAGTTGAGTCTGTACATGAATATAAGTAATTTTTAGAATTCAAGTAAAAAAGAAAGTCAAATTCTTTACTACAATTCTATTCTAATTACACCAAGGCTAGCAAATGAGAAAGCATTGGTTTAATATGTATGATGTATAAATATTGAAGTAATAGATTTATTGCAGGTACGGGAGATACACCTTGGAACAGAAATTACGTAGAAGGTTTTAAATAATGTGAAAGAAGTAATTGTCTATTTCAGTCTGCCAAAAAGGGACGAATTTCTACTCTCGGGTGTACCTTGGAATAAAAGAGATATTGAGTGTCTGGACTTAAGTGCGTAGGCTGGGGACCTGGAGAAAAAAAACTAAAAAAATTATAACATATTATAATATTGCCAGCTGTTTATATAAATTGTTCAGTGTATTGTAAATAATTTAATTATAAGAGGCATTCTCTGGAAAAAGGGCCAGTCTGAAAAAAATAGAATAATTTTATTTTTTATTCAAAATATGGCTTTTTGTAGTAAATTTTCAAAGTTTTCGAATAGAAAAAATACATTTTTTTTTAAAATAACAAATCTAATGAAAAAGTTTGTAAAAAAACTTCTATTTTTCAAAATTGGTGTACTTATGCCCTTTTCAATTTTGAAAGAAGAACTCTTAAAAAATGTGGTTGTTATGTCTCCTTTTAACCCCTAAGAGGAAATTATTAGTTTAAGAGTTATAAACTTCATTGCATAACTTTCAAACTAACTCATAACCTTTAATTTCACTGAGGGGGTAAAAAGCATACATAATAACTTTTAAGCTCATTATTATATTTATAGTTCAAAAAAATACTCAAAGAGATTTTGCATAACTCTTCAATTACAAATAATAAGTGGAAAATGTCTGGAAATGTTGTCAATTGTAAATAATATTGAAATGTTTATTATCTTGCACTTCCCAGTAGAAAAAGTCTCTATAGACGATGATAATGCTTCTAGTTAACTAATAAATACTTGTATTAACGTTCTTAGCAATAATAAAAATAATAATTTAATAAAATACCTATTCGAAAAAAGTAAATGTTGAGACGGGATGTATTAAATATATAGAAAAATAGTGCTCGTCTATGTTTATTTAAAAATCATATTTTATTTACCTTTTTAAATTACGAGAATTAAAATACCAGTTACATTAATTGTAGATTTGTTGGGCGTTTACAATACATGAACCATTCTTATATTTATTTCCAGAAAAATTAAGGCGCTGATAGCAAAAGCTGGTTAAATCGTATATTATTTTTACCTTGACAATTTTTCTAACCCTCTTTTGCTATCAGCCCCTTAACTCTTATATTCAAAACGAAGAACATTGGTGGCAAAACTAAGTTTTCTTATTTGGTACAGCTTTCAAACCAACGCATTTGAAGTGATACCACAATAGGGAACTGTCGCAACAAATACAGTGAGCGTTTAAAGGATCATTACACTCAACACATTCCCATTCTATACTTTTTTGCTTAATTTATACAGTTTTTTTTAAGCATTCAAACCCGGATTTGGTCATGTAGGTTTTTAAAATTTCTAGATCAAGTACATCATCCAGTATTAAATGCTTCTTGTATTCTGGACACATTTCTAAGTCACGTTCTTCAACTAAATAATCGCCATTGAATATTGCAGTTACCTTATCGCGCGATGTAACTCAACTTGAAATACAGCATATCTTTTCTTTTTCTTTAAGCTTAATAAATGGTACAGGAAGTTTTACCTGCCGATTTTTTTGCAACCCAATTGCTGTAGTTGTATCACTATGTTTATGACGTCCGCATTTTTTAATAACGGAAGGCATTCTAATATCCTCTACATTAATTTCTGACGTCGATTTCGTATCTTCTTTTGGCACTATACTATAACTATACAATTCGCGAAGTCTTCTGCAGTTACATCCTTCATCGCACCATCTATTCCTTCAGCCACGAGAATCCCATTTTTTACCACAAATTCATTTGTAATAACCACTGGAGGAGTACCTCTGACACCAGTAGAATATAATTCAAGCTTATCATATTCACTAAGAACTTTTGTTAAGGTAACTTCTGTACCATTTCTCCAGCACTCATCAAGCTCTTTCAATAAATCCAATCTCTGACAATACTGCTCGTTGGAACATACACCCATCAAATGACTTACTCTCTGATTTTCTCATGTAGTCGGTCACTTTGGGCGTGATTATCTCGGAGATCGAGAGATAAGGTGCTTCGAGTACATAGCTCAACTTTGAAAAGCTCCTGTATTGTCAATTTCGCCTTGAAAATTTTGAAAAAAATTTTCCCTTATTCTTCAAAGCCTTAAGAACTTATATTTGTTTCAAAAAATTAAATATTTTCATAAGCATGGCTATAAAGTAGCTTAAAGAAAAAAAATTATCTCCCGTACTACTGCACCTACGACAATGAACAAAATCGAAAAAATATATTAATTTTCTGTTAATTCAGTCATGTAAAAACGTTTGATTAAAAATGACACAATAGAGGTGTCTGCTTCATTGAAGTATAGCGGTTCATTGAAAGACCCGCGTGGGGCTTTAAAATATTTATTATTTCTCATAAACATTTTTTTAATATAATCTATTTACATGGTGTTAATACTTTCTCTTTTTTAAACATTATCAGCTTCGGCTCGTTATCGTACGTGCAGTAGTACGGGAGATAATTTTGTTTCTTTTTAACTACTTTATAGCCATGTTTATAAAAATATTTAATTTTTTGAAACACATATAAGTTCTTAAGGCTTTAAAGAATAAGGGAAATTTTTTTTCAATATTTTCAAGGCAAAATTGACAATACATGAGCTTCTCAAAGTTGACCTGTGTACTCGAAGCGCCTTATTTCGGTGTTTTTCGGCAAACAAACTAGGACAGTTCCTCACCAGATTTTTGCACAATATCCGAAGAACATGTAATCGGCACAGAAATTAAGACAAATTCACATGCGATTCACAGTTTTTTGAAACCATTTTTCGTATTTGAGATATTCAGGCCCAAAGTGACAAGACTACATGAAAAAATCAGAGAGTATGTTATTAATATAGCCGCAAAAAATCGGCGACCGTCAACTTTGGAAGGCAATATCTCCGCAGAAAAAAATGTCAGGAGGTTTTGATAACGATTGCATGAATTTGCTAAGTTTTCTGAACAAAATGGTGTTTTTAACATTTTTGTAACAAATTTTCCTTCAAAACTGTTAAAAGAAATACAAGTAAAAATGCTGTAAATAGGCCCACTGCTCAAATACCTGTACTTTCACATGACCCCAAAGCTAATAATATGTTGGAAAAAATTTGAAAAAGTAGAGTAAGTAGAGATCTTAAAATTTAAAAATATTCAAAAATGTCGTTTTTGCAAGCATCTTTGTTTAAGATTTTTTTTAGGAATTGGATGGAGCTATCGCGCCGTTTAATGGCTTGAACTGTAGGGTAATGTACACTGATTCCAATATTGTACATGAAAGTAAATAAGAATTATATTTCAGCGATAAAAGTCGCTCAGAATAATCTTGAGTTTAATGAGGCAAGGCACGTGCTACAGTAGTAGAAAAAAGTGTAGGAAAAAAAGGGTAGAAAAAAAAGTGGCCGGCAGAGGTTTTCCCCAGATGTGTCCACGACCTTTTCTTGCGCGGTAGGACCGTCTCAAAACTTTTAGGTGGGCTGTAACCTTCTCTCGTGATATACAATTTTAATATATGATACAGCATCAAGCTTGCACACACATTTTTTTGTATATGGTTTCTTTACTTTATTATATTTATTTATTTTATTATAATTGTAATTAATCAGGCGGATAATTCGCTACTGAAACGGGTAAAAAAAATCGGCCCAAATTTGGCTTTAACCGTTTTTTAAATAATTAGTTAAATTGTTATCTTATTTGAAAATATTTCACTGCAAAAGTTATCCATTTTAGATCTTAATTTTTAAGCGTACATTTTAACTCAAAGAATTTTAAAATGCAGTTTTAAAACCCTAATTAATTAAAAATTAGAAGCGTTTGAAAACGAAGACTTTGATTGAAGAATATTTTCACTTGATCAACTGTAAATATAAATTAATTATTGATTTTTAAAACTGAAAAAATTCGAACTTGAAAGCTAAAAAATTTTCCATTTGAATAGTAATAAAAACTGAGCTGCAAATTAAAGCTACCAAGGTGGAACTCTTAAATTTTAAGCTTTTAAAATTAAAGTTAAAAAATTTTTTAATTCAAATGTTTTGTATTCAAATGCTCAATAATTTACACGTATAAAATGTAAGCTACTAACACTTCTTAACTTAACAATTCTAAATTAAATGCAGTTGAACTGCCAAATAAAAATTTTAAACTTTTATAAATTTTACTGTAAAAAAAGTTGGTGTAAATTTACATCCTGCGACGATGGAAATAATTCGATCGGTGTGGCACATAGTAAATAAGCAGAATTCTGTAAAAATACATACTTTTGTTCTCAACCTGGGTCCCCCATAAAGAAATACATGCAGGACGTTTTCCCGTCGTTGACCGTGAAATTAGGTACGGGTCGGAAATCGCCGAAATTTCGTTGAATTTTGTCTTCAGCTTTTATAATCGAAAAGATATTTAGAGGTTTGGTTCCCCAAAAACTTTTGGGTGATTCAAATTTCAATATCTTTTTCATCTTTGACTTATACCTAACGTTCCCTGATTATCAAATTTCCCTGACTTTTCAATGATTTGCAGTTTTTCTTTAACCTACAGCCACCTTGCTCATATTCACAACTTTTCACACACAAATTAAAAAATTCATTTTTATCGAGGGAAAGAACAAATTATTTTTACATATTCAACGCGACATAACCAAAGATTATCTTCGACATAACGTGCAAAACAACGTCATACTCGAGAGTCCCGAATGGTCAAAATTTACGTCCTGCACATAATTCTGCGGCGTTCTTCAGGGCGGACTTACTCTCTCGCGACAAAAAAGCACACATAGTCAAAATTTACATATACTTTCGTAGACTTGAAGTCCCAAGTAAATTTATCATCTTACGTAAACTTACTATGTCCCACGCCGATCGAATAATTTCCATCATCGGACGTAGTAATTTTACAGTTGACTGCAAATGGAACAACCTTCGTTCTATTTTCACATTGTGACCTGCAGTTAAATCACACTAGATTGCAAATAAGTACTGTAGTATCGTAAATTAATCAGGTTATGCATTGTAATTTAAAAATACACTGCACGTGTAATTACTAGCTGATTATAAATATCACTAAAGCTTTTTTTACAGTGTAGAGTTCAAAGATGCAGATTCAGTTACAAAAATATAAATCCATGTTATCATTGTCAATGCTCTAAATTGAAGAATGAATAATTGAATATAAAATTTCAAAATTATACCATTTGGGCAATTTTAAGCTAGAAATATTAAAAATTAAACAGTTAAATTTTGGTATACGCTGAACACTGCTAAAAATAAAAGTTAAATTTTTGAATTTTAAATAGTTTAAAAATCCTTACAATGTTTCAAAATTTTATTTCAAAATCTTCAAAAATCTAAATGTTTTTACACTTTTCACGTTTTAAAATATTATAGAAATTTTTTCAGAACTTGTAAACTTGTTTTAAAATTATTCGAATTTTTCCTAACATTTTTTCGAAATCTTGCCAAATGAACAAAAAGTTCCTTAAAATCTTCCACATTCATTTTTGACAATTTTGTAAATCTTTCTAAATGTTTTCACATATTCTGTTGAAATTGATTTTTTAAAATGAAAAATCATTTCCAATTTTCCGAGGAATCTTAAGAAAATGCTTTTTATTCTTTGAAAGCCTTTCGCAATTCTTAAAAAGCTTCTAAATTTTTTGTTCGAAATCTGCAAAAATCTATATTTTGTTTTAAATTAGGACGTGGGCTATTTGCACCGAAATTTCGGTACGAATAGCCGAATTTTTGGTACACGCAGACAGCTCATTCAAATTATTTGAAATCATTTCAAATTTTCAAATAATTTTGAATTATTTAAAAACTTCGAAAAATATCTTAAAATTACTCGAATTTTTTCTAAGAATAATAGGTGTCCAATTTTTATTTATACACGAAAATTTAACTATGAGACTTAAAAATCAAGTTTTTTAAAAAGAGAACAATTAAAAATGTAACGTCGTAAGTTTAGTTATTTTGTCTTTACCTTTGAATATTTGATTTATAATTACTGATTTTGAATGAACAGTCGGATATTTCTAAATATTAAGTGATTGTTTAGTTTCTTAATATAAAATTTCAAATTGAATGCTTTAAAAATAAAACATTTTAGACTAACACAATATTTGGAATTTAACAAAATCCGTTAATTATGAATGTATTATTTGGAAGTTATTATAAAATTGAAAATAGTTTATAAATTTTCAATCGGGCGTTTACATTTGTTCAACTAATTAGACGTTCCAATCAAAACAGTTCAATTTTTAACGTTGAAATCTGAACATTCTAAAATCGTGAACTGATTTCGCATCGGCTTGTTAAATCAATTATTAATAGCTTTTTAATTCTGAAATTCCAGTTCAGTTTTACAAATCATTAATTAATTTATGTTTACAGTTGATCAAGTGAAAATATTTTTCAAAGTCTTCGTTTTCAAACGCTTCTAATTTTTAATTGATTAGGTTTTTAAAACTGCGTTTTAAAATTCTTTGAGTTAAAATGTACGCTTAAAAATTGAGATCTAAAATGGATAACTTTTGCAGTGAAAGATTTTCAAATTACCCATTCTAAACAGAATAATATTAAAATTGAAAAATATAGCAATTTAATTAATTATTTAAAAAACGATTGAAATCAAATTTGGGCCGATTTTTTTTACCCATTTCAGTAGCGAATTATCGGCCTGATTAATGACAATTATAATACAATACATAAATAAATATAATAAAGTAAATAAACAAAACACAAAAAATTTGGTGTGCAAGCTTGATACTGTATCTGTATCATAATATTAAAATTTGGTATCACGAGAGAAGTGTGCAGCCCACCTAAAAGGTTTGTGACGGCCCTGCTGCGCGAGAAAAGGTCGTGGACACATCTGGGGAAACTTATGCCTATCACTTTTTTTCCTACACCTTTTTTCTACTACTGTGGCATGTGCCTTGCCTCATTAAACTCAAGATTATTCTGAACGACTTTTATCGCTGAAATATAATTCTTATTCACTTTCATGGACAATATTGGAATCAGTGTATATTACCCTACAGTTCAAGCCATTAAACGGCGCGATAGCTCCATCCAATTCCTAAAAAAAATCTTAAACAAAGATGCTTGCAAAAACGACATTTTTGAATATTTTTAAATTTTAAGATCTCTACTGCATTCTAAACATGTTGTAGATCACACCAGTATTTTTTTAAATTTTTTCCAAAATATTATTAGCTGTGGGGTCATGTGAAAGTACAGGTCTTTGAGCAGTGGGCCTATTTACAGCATTTTTACTTGTAGTTCGTTTAGCAGCTCTGAAAGAAAAATTTTAGAAACACCATTTTGTTCAGAAAACTTAGTAGATTCGTGCGGAGATATTACCTTCCAAAGTTAACGGTCGCCGATTTTTTGCGGCGATATTTAGTAATAAATGACGCATTCGTCCTTTTTCGCACATAACTTAAATTATTATTGCGACTAGTTTCAACTACCGCAGGCATTCCTAGATTATCACTAACATTTACAATACTGCTACTTTCACCAATATCAGTGTTTTGACTCTTGTGAAAGCCTCGGAGTAATCTTGGATTGTGAAGATAATAATCTTCAGTAAATTGTTTATTACATAACATTTTGTTGTTTCTTACACATGACCACATTTTACTGAGTTAGGTCTCATTTTCTTTTTTTTTTTAAATTTATAAGACTTCATAGCAACATTAACAAAGATTTACAAGGTTTCCAAAAATTTCCAAACACTTCAAAGATTTCAGAAGGGTTTTAAACATTTCAAAGAAATACTACTGTCAAGTGGAGCTTGTGTCACTTGTTAGCAAAATTTACTTTATTGACAGAAACTTGTTATTCGTTTCCAGATAGAATCAAAAACATTAACAATTCACTTCTTAATATAACAAATCAATACGTGGCCTAGACTGACCCTATTTTATTGACTCCATTGATACTCTAAGTGAAAAAATTACCTGAGATAGTTCATGATTGGTATGCTCTAAATTGATCTTAGTGATCTCTAATTTGTTTCCATTCTTTGATGCATGTAGATTTATGAACGCCTTACAATCTACTTTTGTAGCGCTGCAAATAATAAAATGTATGATTTAAAACAGAAAAAAATGAAATATATTTTTTTTCGAAGTTGGAAAGTAAGGGAACAAAACTTGGTAAATATATCCTGTTAATAAAAAACAAAGATTGACAAATTAATTTCAGACTCGGTATCCAAAAAAATCAGATTTGTTCAGGAGAGCGAAATAACAAGAAGATAAAACAAAATTGAGCTAAAGTGTTTATAAATTGAGGCCAAAAAAGGAAAATTAGAAAAAATTATTCAGGTCCGAGAAATAGAATGTGGAATTTGACAATCTCAATGTGACAAGAACCTAAAATCGGAACAGGTTCGTCTGCGAATCACGATAAAAAGTGCAATTTTCAGTTTAAACAAAAAATAAAAACTTACTACCGAGATATTGAGTTGCTGAATTAGAAGAAAATGAGTTTGATTAGAAAAAGTTAACCAATTCCGAGTAAATCATTCAAGAATTGAACATTTAGTGTGACAGTATCACACTATAATAATTTTAAGAAATATTGTTTCTGAATGAATGAATTTTTAACTAAATCGTGGATATTTCGATAAAATAATTAAACTTTCGACAAAATACATGAATTTTCTATCAAACAGTTGATTTTTTAACCAAAAGAGATGAATTTTCAACCAACAATGTAATAAGTTACTTTTTCAGTTGAAAAAATAAATTTTCAACAAAAAAAATAAATTTTCAAAAAATTAGTAAAATTTTCAATCCAAAAAGATTTTTATTATACCCTTTATCTCTTAAACCTTCGCCCTCAGGTTGAAATAAATCTCAAAATGTGCATGCCATTTCTAATTCGTAATATTCGATTTTCGGATTCAGTGGTTTCTTCATGTTTTTTATTGCGGTAACCTTTCTGCTTCTTTTTTTGTAAAACTTTTGCCGCTCCTCCTCTTCAAAAACACCAAGAGTTTTCAGAAACTCATCGTAACTCTCAAAAAACGTGCCAACTTCAAATAAACCCGGTTTAGAATTATTTCGTTTGCGCTTAGACATTTTGAAAAACGATGTTGTCAATGCAAAATGCAAACTGAAACTGAGATATCTGGCCTAACTGTAGCTCTAAGATTCTAAGCTCAAAGGGTTCATGATATATGTTTCGAATTTGTAACTAAGCTTAATTTAAATTTAATTGAAAATTTCACAAGGTGACAATGCCGGGAGAAACCACCAACCCAGACCGACTGCGCGGCGGGGACCCCCCTGCGGAGAGACTACTCAAAAACCAATTGAGGTCTATAAATAAAAAAAGTTTATTTGCAAACCAAAAATATAATATCGGACTTTATTGTAAAATTGTCCGAGTTATAGTTGAAGGTGTAAAAACAAAAATCATTTAAATTTGAAAAATATTTGATTAGATTAGACGATTTAAAATTAAAAAGTTAAAAAATGCGTTGTTTAAAATCAGAACTCATAATTTTTAATTTTGCAATTAAAATTGAAATGGTTGAATTAAACAAAAATATAATCAACAATTTGAAAAATAAAATAATAATTGAAAAAATAATAGAGTTTTAAAGAGTGACTTATCTATCGTGAAACCCATCGGTCATAAACTTATAAAGATGCAGACAAATATGTCAAAGTCAAGGTGTTATATACTTACGATAACCAGTGTCAATAAATAACTTTATTTGCATTTTTAAACTTTAACACATCACGTACACACGCGGTCTTATTTGAAATTTGAACACATTTTGACAACACTAGCGCCGCCATCGATGCACTTCGGAACTTTTTCCATTTCACGTAGGCTAAGTTTCGAAAGCGTCACTCACGTTAATTACCATAGAGATAGCCACTTCGTAAAATAAACCATGAACCCTTTTTCGTCTGAAGAGGTTATATTTTTCTTCTTTTTCCAGTTTACGAATCGTTCATAAGCTTCACAATATTTCTCCTCGTTTTTTTCCGGCGGCAGTCTTCATAATTCTTAAGCACTTCTTCGTGTATCCCAACATCACTGTAATCAAAATCTGCACTTATTTTGGTCAAAATTGGTTGAAAATATCCATTCTAGAAGTAATTGTCTATTGAGAGTATTGACTAATTCGGACTGGAAAGATCCGCTTGGCGGCGCTGAAAGCTACGAAATCGTAAAATGTTCACTTGCATTTACTTGGAATTGACTTAATAGACTTAACTGAATAGCAAAGGAAACTTAGCAAATAACGTAAATATGTCATTTACAGCTAAGTCTATTCAGTGAATTTGAAGTAAATAGTACAAATTTTACAATTCAAATTCTGGACTCTTGTGTCCGTAAACGGATTTTTCCCTCCCGAGTTACCGTTCAAGTGATTCTAACGTTTGTTGTTTCCAATTATACCGTCGGATGGCGTTAGTTAAACTGCTTTAGTCATATTCTCATCTCACTCGAACGTAAAAGAGTACAAAGATATGCCATGAATATGACAACGTCTTTGCCACACTTATTTCGTCACACTCTCGAAAAAAACCCTTTCTCCGGAGTAAACATATAGAGAAAGTGACTGGTTTCCATACATGTATTGTGAAAAATAACATTTTTGTACATTTACATAATCATTTCTCTATTCTAGAGCCAAAGTGAATAAAGGAGTAGGCGTGGAAAACTGTCACTATCTAAATGATGGACTTTGGCAAATGAAGGCTGTGAAGTAAAAAACCTGTGCTACCTACATCGGATGATTAATAAAAAAAATTATTTTGAAATCATATTCTAATTTTTTACTAAACACCGTCTTTATACTCAAAATTATTATAGATTATATACGCTAATTTTCTTTTAAGAACAAAGAAAAGAAATGAAAAGCAAATTCCGAGGGGTTCACCACTGTTATAATCCCTTGCAATCCATGTAATCTTTGTGTAATCCAATATAATCATGTGTAATCCCATGCAATCTGGTGTACTCTAGTGTAATCTTTTGGTATATTATTGGTAATTTGTTTAATATAAAATTTTGTTAACTGTTGAAATCCGTATATCAAACACCAGCTTAAACATTTTTTGACACTATATAATTAATAAGCGAATTTCGCAAGCGGTTATCGACATGCAATTCATTAGCGATCGATTATCATACATTGTACTAAGGGGTATTTTCAGCAAACAGGTGTTAATCAAAGTGCACTGCCCTACCGAGGACAAAGACGAAGACACTAAAGATCTTTTTTACGAAACAATTGAACAGGTTTTTGACAAGTTCTCAACGTTTGACGCAAAAATAGTATTGGGAGATTTCAACGCGAAAATTGGGAAAGAACCGATGTATAGGCCTACAATAGGGTTAGAAAGTTTGCATGACGTCAGTAATGATAATGGAACTAGAGTAATAAACTTTGCAGCTTCGAAGAACCTCGTTGTCAAAAGCACTTATTTCAAGCATAAAAATATACATAAGGCCACCTGGACATCACCAGATGGTATCACTCACAATCAGATTGATCACGTTCTAATTGACAGAAGACGTCATACAAACATTCTCGATATAAGATCGTACAGGGGAGCGGATTTAAATTCAGACCACGTTCTCGTGATAGTAAAACTAAGATGTAGACTAGCGTTAAATAAGAAAACAAGCCGCGCAGAGCCAGCAGTTCGTTTCAATATAGATAAGCTTAAAACATCAACAGAAACCTTAAATTATCAAGTTGAGATCTCTAATAGTTTCGACGCTCTCCAAGAACAGAGAGACGATAACGGTAATTACGAGGAGGACCCGGAAATCCTGTGGAACAATATATAGGTTTAAAGAAAGCAACCAAAAGCAAACCATGGTTTGACGAAGAGTGCAAACTTTGGTTTGAAAAACGTCGGAAGGCCAAACTAATTAGTTTACAAAAGAAGTGCGATCAAACACATAAGAAGTATCTCGAGATTAGTAAAAGTACAAATAGGCTTTATAGATCCAAGAAAAGGGAGTGGGAAAAGAATAAAATACTAGCAATAGAAGCGCATAATAAACAAAATAACCCGCGTGAGATGTACAGGGGAATCAATTTTATAAGGAAAGGCTTCCAAAGTAGGACGGAAGTAATGAGGGACGAAAATGGCAATCTAGTAGCCGATGCGACAGAGAGACTAAATTTATGGAAAAACTATTTTGATAAACTATTAAACGTACGCGAAGGCCCCGTTGAAGGTAATCTCGGTGAAATCCACACTGCCGATCTACCAACTGATGATCCTACTGATATAGAAATAGAAATCGCCATAAAGAGGTTGAAAAATAACAAAGCCGCGGGCATCGACGACCTACCGTCAGAACTGATAAAAAATGGAGGCCCTTGCCTCACAAGGCAAATTTGTAAATTAATACGCGCAGTTTGGAAAACAGAACGCATGCCGGAGGAATGGAATACCTCTATTATTATTCCCATCTTTAAAAAGGGCGATAAAACGAACTGTAACAATTATCGGGGAATTTCACTTGTGCCTTCGTGCTATAAGATCCTGTCCAATGTAATCTTGAGTAGACTAACTCCTTTTGCTGAGGAAATCATTGGGGATTACCAGTGTGGATTCCGCCGAAACCGATCTACAAGCGATCAAATGTTTACAATTAGACAACTGTTGGAAAAGAAATGGGAATTTAATGAAGCAGTACATCAGGTTTGTATCGATTTCAAAAAAGCTTACGACTCTGTTTTACGCGCACGAATGTACTGGATCCTAGAGTTCTTGGGTGTGCCAAGAAAATTGGTTAGACTTATCGAAATCTTCTTAAGCGACAGTAGGGGTAGAATACGTGTAAACGGAAGTTTATCTGAAGAGTTTTCGATCCGGGATGGAATGAAACAGGCCGATTCACTTTCGTGCGTCCTTTTCAACTTAGTTTTAGAATACGTGGTCAGACAAGTGCAGGTGAATCCGACCGATGCTACCCTCAATGGGATAATACAAATTCTTGGATATGCGGATGATCTCGACTTACTAGGGGATGATAAAGAAACAGTAGCTAAAAATGCGGAAATCTTGATCACAAAAGCCAAAGATATCGGTTTGGAAGTTAGCGAATCGAAGACAAAATATATGACCGTCGACAGATCCGAACAAAGTAATCAAGACGGGGATCTAATGGCCGGAAATATGAAAATCGAAAGGGTTAACGAGTTTAAATACCTCGGGTCTATTATAACTAGCAAAAATAACACTAAAACGGAAATCATCGCGCGGCTGCACGCTGGCAATGGGTGCTATTATTTCATTTCATTTTATTTGTAATAAATCCAACAGTCCATGGACCAATTACAGTATTACATGTAATCAAATATCTTGATATAATCAATAAAAATAATACACAAATGTATATAATACGTAGCAGGCTACATCAACGCGTTACTATTGTAAATCAGACATATTAAGTTAATGAATGTTCAACGTAATTAAGCACTTCAGAGATAAAGCAATTTAAAGACTGATGAATGGCGTCAAAGGTGGGATCGCAACTTGAGTACATAGCATTATAATTTTCGCAGAAATACAGTATCGGTGAATGGCCAGAATGTGCAGTAGTATAGGTGAAAAAAGGAACCCGCGATCTAGTAAAAATTGAGGTACCGCGAATGGCACCTGAGAGAGGAGGTAGGGACTGTCTATGTATCCTCTAATAATTTTGAATAGAAATATAATAATTTGAACCTGCCTCCTACTCTCAAGAGACCATTCGTTGAACCTATGACAGAGTTGTTTATAGTCATATCCAGGGGGTATAAATTCACTCTTAGACTTAAGACTAAGAAACTTAAGGAAGCGTTTCTGGCACTTCTCAATAGATTCTGGCAGATATTTTACTTTCGGATTCCAGACAACAGACCCATACTCTAATTTAGATCTAACTAGAGCATAGTATAGAGTTCTCAACGTAGATTCTTGTTTGAAAATGCGAGAAATTCTAATTAAAAACCCTAGTGATCGATTTGCTTCCCGGACCATATTATCTACCTGAATGTTTACTTTTAATGTTGCACTAATATATATACCAAGATCACGCACTGTTTTCACTCTATTTATGACCAGATCATTTATTTTGTACTCGAACTCAATTAAATCAGTTTTTCTTGAAATTGACATAACATTACATTTTCGAGGGTTAATGTCTAGGTTATTGCTCGTACGCCAATCAATAAAATTATTGATGTCCAATTGTAATTCAGCACAATCCAGAAAACAGTCTACTGGTTTGTATAATTTAGCATCATCCGCGTAAAATAAGCAAAAGTGTTTTATCACAGCATCAGCATCATTCATTACTATAATAAAGAGTAAAGGGCCAAGGTTAGATCCTTGGGGAACTCCAGAGGTAGGTGTGAAAGAGAAGGATGTGTAACCATTGTACTGAACTACCATTGGACGATTACATAAGTAAGAATGCAATAGATTTAATAGTTTATCCGGTGCGCCTAGTTCTTGGAGTTTACTTAAGATTTTTCCATGGTCGACACAGTCGAATGCCTTAGATATCGACGCCTACATTCAATATGAGTCTGTGTGTTTACAGCTTATACACAGCGCATAGTCTCATACACGGCGCTGTCAGCAGATAGACTCATATTGAATGGAGGCGTCGATATATCCGTATAGACTACGTCTACCTGCCTGTGGTCGACCAAAAGAGTTTCGATAGTCTGAAGAAATGTTATTAAATTAGAAGTGGTCGATCTTTGTGGAACAAAGCCATGTTGAGTTGTAGATAAGACAGGAGTCACGTAAGACCAAATTAATTCACTAATTAACTTTTCGAAGACCTTTGAAAAATTACTTAACAATGCGATTGGTCGATAGTTATCAACGAGAGATTTATCTCCATTTTTGAACACGAGGCACACTTTAGATAATTTCCAGGTATCCGGAAATATCCCGGATGAAAGAGACATATTGTAGATAGCAGTTAATGGTTCCGAAAGTTCTTTAGCACATTCTTTTAGCAGGAGACTCGGAATTCCATCAGGCCCCGAAGTGAATTTGTTAGGCATGGAATTTAATATGAGAGTTACTTGTTCACATGAAACGTAAAGAAAATCACCTAGTAACTTATGTGAGTTCCTAGATATTCCGTCAGGTATAGTTGAGGAAATTTTATATACATTGGAGAACAAAGTAGCAAAGGAGTCGAAAATATCCTGCGGATTCTTAATTTCATTACCTTCAAAGAACATGATACCAGGTATCCTTGAAACTTTATTTAAATTGTTAACATGGGACCATAGAGTCGAGGGAGACTTGTTAATATCGTTTTCAACATCTGTCAAGTAAGTTTTATATCCCTCCTTAGTATTCCTTTTCAATTCCTTTCTTAGATGTAAAAATCTTTCTAAATAAATTGTGCTACCTGTTGACTTCAACTGAACTCTGGCTTTGTTCTTACAAGTAATGGTGCTGATAATTTTCTCGGTGTACCATTTAGGGTATGATATCATACTGGGGTTTATCGAATTTTTGCCTACTACATCGTCTAAAATATCATAAGTTTTTTTATAGAATTCTTCAATGACCGTGTTTACATTATCAGAGATATATAAGAATGACCAATCAGTAGAATTAAGTCTAACATTAAGATTCCCATAATCACAAGTTTTAAATTTATATCTTTTCGTTGATGGATTGATACGGAATCTATTTTTAGCTGACGAAGAAGGCAACGAAGCTTCAAATTTAATAGTAAGGGGTGGGTGGTGTTTGTCGGCAGGCAAAATAGGTAAAACATTAGCAGTGACTTCGCATGGAAACGATGAGATGACTAGATCCAGATATCGCTAATTTATATTATTGATATCATTGTACTGTTTCAATTGATGAATATCTATAAAGGTTTGTAAGGTGAATGATTTAGTATCATTCATCCCATCGTTAATAAAGTAGATTAATTTTGGTATATTAAAATCGCCAAGTATCAAGATTTTATTATCCCATATTGCAGATAAAGCTGAAAGATTATCGAAATAGGCCTCCAATTCCTTGGCAGAAATCTCTGGGGGAATATAAGTAGCGATAATAATAAATGCATTTACATCAGAAATGATCTTAAAGGCAGTCGTATTTATTTTGGGTACCGCATTAACAACAGAGGAAACATTAATATTTCCAGAGGTAAAGGTAGCTTTCACGGCGATAAGCACGCCGCTCCCTATTCTGTCTAACCTGTCATCGCGATAAACATTAAACAGATCCAGATCAAAAAGTTCAGAGCTATTGACATTGCTTTTCAACCAGGTTTGTAGCAAACACGCTACTAAAATCGCGATCGCTATCTAGAAACATCAAAGTAAGAATTTACAAAACGATAATAATGCCGGTCGTCATGTACGGGTGCGAAACGTGGGCACTGACGAAAGGAGACGAGAATAAGTTTTGAGTTTTTGAGAATAAAGTACTGAGAAAAATCTATGGCCCAAAGAGGGACGAAGGGACTGGTGAATGGAGAAAACTGCATAATGAAGAGCTGCATGCTCTCTACGGGTCAGCAAATATTAATAAAGCGATTGGTAAGAGACCTTTAGGCAGACCGAGAACCAGATGGGAGAAAAATGTAAGGGATGACCTAAAAGAACTAGGACATGATTACTTAAACTGGATGGAGGATGCACGGGATAGAGATGCGTGGCGGTTTCGGGTAGATGAGGCAATGAACTTTCGAGTTCGAACTGCTAATCTATAATAATAATATATGAACCTCCCAAGAACCAACGAAAATAAAAGTGCTTAGAACCAAAATATAACTTGGTTAATTATGGTACCTTTGTAGGCTTTATATCTTTTGTATCTGTTTCCCTAAATTATTTTGTTGTATTTGTTCATTTTAAGTTTCTTCTGCCCTTGTTCGGATATTTTTCTGTTATTTTTCTTCACTCAGATGTACCCTTGTAATGAAATATCTTGAAGTCTCCTGATATATCTGAAGTTACTTAAAATCACTTGAAGCCACTTGCATTCTTCTGAAGGCACTTTAATTCATCTGAAGTCCCTTGAATTCTCCTGAAATATCTGAAGTCACTTGATTCGAATTCACATTAAGTCACTTGAATACTCCTGAAGTCAGTTAAATCTTCAGTGAAATAATTTTATATGAAGTGAGCAGTAGGGTGGGTTAAAAAATAATAAAATTGGAAATCAAAAGCAGCTTAGCACAGGAAATTTTCATTTTGGGTCCCTTGTAACCTGTGTAAAATTTGAAATATATTGAGCAATATTCACAGACTCCGCGGAACAAAGATAAGTTTAAAAAATTTGTAATTTCCGGAGTTTTGCAAACATCACTAATATTAAATTGTTTCGTACTAGTGGTCTTGCGCGCGCCAAGGCGCGCGCCTATTAGTTTTTTGATGCAACAGAATAAACCAAATACTTCTTTTTCCTATGTTATTTATATTAAATTAATGTTGCAAAATTAAAAGAAATGTTATTTCTGAAAAAAATTGTGATTTGTTCGTTATAACATGTATATGAGTATATCAATTTCAATTTAACAAATGAAATTTATGAGAAATTAAAAATATGAAATTTACATGGTATTCAGTAAGTTTGAAATGAGTTTAGAAGAATTCTAGGAAATCTAAAAGAATTTGATGAAGTGCCGACTTCAAGATCCATTAAACAAAAACTAAAAAGACATAAAAACATACATTGAATTACTTAGAATTAACTGAATTTTGGAGTATTCACGTGAATTAAAAAAAATTCCGAAAATTATGCAGAATTCAAAAGAATTTATACGAATTCAGGGTGAATTCGAAATGAAATCTTGTGAAATTATATTAAATCTGCCGATACTTCTTAAATTCCTTGACATTTATTCAAAAACCTTGAGAGCTTTTAAAATCCTCCAAAAACAGAGAAATCTTTGGAAATTTTATAAAATCCCTTGTAATCTTTTAAAATATCATGAAATACTAAATTATTTTGAAAAATTTCATATTAATTGAAAATTTTAGTTATAAATTACTTTTTAATATTTTTAAATTCTCTAAAATATTTCAAATTCTTTAAAACTCTTGAAATCACTTGAAACTTTGTGAAGTTCTTGAAAATCCCTTGAAATTTGTAAAAATACCCTTAGATATTTCAAATGCTTTAAAATCTTTCTAATGCCTCGAAATTTATTGAAGCTCTTAGCAATTGCTTTGGCTTTTAAAAATACCTCAAATATTTAAAATTCATTGAGTTAATTGAAAATTCCTTGGAATTTTGTAAGATATCCTAAAATCTTTCAAATTCTTTGAAATCTTTGATAATACCTTGAAATATTTGAAAATATTTTTGAAATCATACGAAATCCATTAAATCTTGTGAATAAAATCTATTGAAATATTATAATTTCCCTTGAAATTACATGAAACCCGATGATATTACCTTAAATCCTGGAAAATTTATCAAAATACCTTGTGAGCTTTCGAAATTCCTCAAAATCATTGAAATCCTCGGAAATCTTATAAAAACACTTGGGATTTGTCGAGATATTATAATAGTCCCTACAAAATCGTGCTATATTCTCCAAAATTCCAGGAAACTTTTAAATATCCCATGCAAATTTTTCAAATACCTTAAAATCAGTCAAATCCTTGGAAATTCTTATAAATTTTTTTAATCTTTTCAAAGCGCCCTTTTGAAAAGCCCTCAAATTTTAGAATCGTTTTTTTTTTAAATTTTGAAACCAAAATTAAATCTACTTTCTTATGAATAATTTCATGCAAGAAGTGCGTGAAATACATTTACAAATCAAAATTAGAGTTCCAAACTACCTCTTTTTCGGCTCATTAGAGACAGATAAATAACAAATGAAAAAAGAGGAAGAATTGAATCACTTTAAATGACTGAAATCTTTTTAAAATACCCTAAGATATTTTAACAAGTTCGAAATCTTTTGGAATGCCTTCAGATTTGCAAATCTCTTGAAAGTGCTTCGGAATCTTCTGAAGTACCCTGAATTATTTTGAATCATTTCAAATCCTGTCAGGTTGCTGAAACCAATTGAAAATTCCTTGGAATCGTTTTATATACCCTACAACCTTGCATAGATCCTGTCAAATCGATCTATATTTTGGAAATTTTAGCAAACTCTGATACAATACCCCATGCAAATTTTTTCGCATCTCTTGAAAATGCTTTAAAATCTTTTTAAATACTCTAACATATTTTAAATTCTCTGAAACCATTTAAATAATCTTTATACTCTTTTGAAATACTCTTGTCGTTTTCAAAACCTTTGAAATCTTTTCAAATCAATTGAAACATTTTAAAGCTTTTGAAAATGCCTTAGAATCTTTTAAAACCATAAAATAATTCAAATCCTATAATGGACATTAAATTACTGAAATAAATGAAAAAATTCTTAATATCTTTCAAAATACTCTTGATATTTAAAATGCTTCAACATATTTTGGCATTTCTTGAATATTTTTAAGCCGTTTAAAATCCCTTGTAATTTTTAAAAACACCGTAAAATATTTCTAATCCTTTGAAATTCTTAAAAAAATCCTTCGATTCTTTAAAAAACACTTAAAACATTCTTAAGCTTTCGAAAATGTCTTGGCATCTTTTAGAATACTCTAAAAGTTCTCAAATCTTAATTAATTTTTTAAGAATTCCTTTAAATTATTGAAATCTCTTGGAAATGCCTTTAAGTATTTTTAAATTCCTTACATATTTATTTGAAATATTGTTAAATTACTTGAAGGTTGATACTTTTTAAAGCTTTCGTAAATGCCTTGGAATTTTCTAAAATACTCAAAAAAAATTCAAATCCTCTTAAATCAATGAAATTACTGAAATCAATTGCAAACTCCTTTGAATCTTTTAGCATAATTTAAAAGTTATCAAATCCTTAAAACTTTTTTTAAATTTCTTCAAACTTGAAATTTGTTTAAATACTCCAAAATACTGAAAATCCTCTGAAATGAATTACTGAAATCAATTGAAAATTCCTTGGATTATTGAAATTTTTTTAATATCTTTAAAATCAAATAAAAATTTAAAAAACAGCCTAAAACATTTAAAATCCTTTGAAATTCCTACAAATTATTCAAATAAAAAAAATCATTGGAGTCATTAAATATTTCAAGACCTCTTAAAGCTTCAAAAATCACTTAAAACCTTTTAAATCTTTCGAAAATGCCTTGGAATCTTCTAAATTACTGTAGAATATTTCAAATCCTCTGAAATCAATTAAATTACTGAAATCAAATGAAAAATCCTTGGCATCTTAAAGAAAACTCTGAAAGTTTTCAAATCCTCTAATTTCTTTGAAATTCCCTAAGATATTCCTAATCTTTAAAAATTTCTTCAAATAAATCAAAAATTCCTCGAAATACTTTAAAATTCCCTGAAATATTTTAAGCTCTTTAAAATCTTTTGAAATTCCTTGAAATTATTGATATCTCTTTAAAATGCCTTGGATTGTTTTAAAGTACACTACAATATGCCCAATTCTTTAAAAAATTTCAAATTATGAAAATAAATTCGACACGATACCCAACGAGTCTCGCCTCGTCTCCACTCCTCTCCAGCAGTCGCAGGCAATTTCAAATTGAAAATTTAAATGTTAATGTCGTATTGCAATTCTTTAGATAATTATGTAATAAGCTTTCTACGGTTGGCTTCAAATCTGGGACAAGCCCAGAGAATGTGATCCAGGTCCTCCTTCAGGTGGGATCACATGGACAGCTAGGTGAATCGATGATGTTTTTCCGTGCAAGGCTAGTATTAAGTGAATAATGGTTGCTTCTCATGCGGTAGAGAGAAACTATCCAATCTCTCCGCGCATTGAATGAAGCAAACTATGGTTTACTACGCTGTTTATAGTAACTAGAGTTTGCTGCAAGAATTAGTTACTCCAATATATCTCCAGCTTTTGTGGATTGACGAAAGAAATTCACCACCGTCTTGACTATTGCCAGGCAGTCACGCATTGATGAAATATCGCAGGCGTGTGTTATGGATAAATTCAGGCTGTGATTAGCGCAATGAACGTAGAGAGCATCTGGACATGATTTTCTCACAACAGCTGCATAGCCCTTGAATTCTCCACTCATACTTGCAGCACCATCATAACAGCGTTACATGTTTTAAATTTTTCCAGTATCTTAGAATATTAATGTAGTGAAGGCCTTTTCCGGTTTTTTAATGTTTTTATTTCAATATTGCGGACATGTTTCGACTCAGATCCGTGTCATTTTCAAGGTGTAGTTCTTATTATTTAACGGAAGTTGAAAAAGTTTCTCGGAAGATTGCGCATAGTTGTCATTTTGAAATAGTTTGAATTAGTTGAAATTTTTAAATTGGATCGTCATAACCTTAAAATTTGATAAAATATTTTTCCCTAGGATTTATCCCCTACGACATAAATATTTGATCAAATTTCAAGGTTATGATAATCCAATTTCAAAATGACAACTATGTACAATCTTCCGAGACAATTTTTTAATTCCTGTTAACTAATAATAAGTACTACGCCTTGAAAAGGAAACATGTCGGCAATATTGAAATAAAAACATCGAGAAACCGGAAAAGGCCTTTACTACATTAATATACAGTGTTACATTTTACAAATTTTCAAGTGATTCACGTAATAGCGTCAACAATATACCTTGTCCTTTCAAGAAAAGCACGTTTACTCCAAGTTCCTTCAAAGTTGTCAGCAACGTATGTGCAAGGCCTGCTCCAGTAACATCTGCTACAGGGACGAAACGCAGGAAATCTTCTCGGATCCTGTGTTCTTTAGGTACTTTATCAATTGCTTCAACGTATCGAACACCGATTGAAAAATGTTCAATCCCACTTACGTCTGTAGTTTCATCGGCAGTTACCGAAAAACACATTGAGTCATTGACTCGTTTCACTATATCTTCAGTGATTACTTCCCCTGCAGCCTCGATGATCCAATGCTTTTATCCAATCTCGAAAAGAACTATGAACCAAAAGGTCAAGGTTTTCATGGTTTCCTTTTCCAACGTTCTTTTGTGCAAATGAAATGCAAATGCGGCAGTAAGCTCCATCTTCAACAGCTGAATATGCCAACCAGGGGAATGTTCGTAACCAAGACAGTTGAAATTTCAGATTCCTTTTTCCCGAGGCTGGAAATTTAAAGGAAGCATCTGGTGCCCATACATGCACGAGGAGCTGGTACTTTGCATTGTCATTTAGATTTCTTCTACAGAAATTCTCAACAGCATTAGGCAAAAAACCCTGTAAATTAAGAACGTCAAAAAATATAGAATATTTGTTATTATATAATTTTTTTTATTATTAATTAGGGTAAACAGGGGTATCACTAAAAGCTTAAGAAAAAGGAGAATATTAATTCTATTAATATTAATATTATTAATATTAATTAATATGCTTATTGTTTGGTAACGAAGATAGATTCATCTGAAAGGGTAGATCCTTATAGTTTTCAGACAGTACCCAGTAATATAATTATTCTTTGAGAAACTATAGTTATATTTATTATCATATAGTTTATTCAAATTTAGTTAATGACACCCAACATTTAGTGAACGACACCGGTATTGATTTGGAAAGAATTTCGAAAGGTGGCTATTTGTAATAGCAATCATAGCAACATGGGTATCATTAAAAAAAAGTGCGTATAATTCCCTAAAATCTTCCTTCTGTTGAGTGTCGTTTACTGAGAGATAGTTGTGTCGTTTACAGGTTTTGAAGTTACGATAAGAATACTTAAAATATATTAAATCTACTCAAATTTGAAAATAATACCTATTAAACTATATAACAAAACACAATTATCTAACCTCTGAAAGTACTGCAAAATAAATAATACACGAGGAGTTGGTTTTTTCACTGGTGGACATTCCTCGGTCATGTGTCCAGGAAAATCAGTACTTTGAATTTATGTTTCCGAAGTAGTAGGTGCATATTTCGGTTTGAAAAATGAAGTGATTTTCGTAGGAACCATTTCCGTTAAACGGAAATGGAAAGGAAATTGCAAATTTTATACAAACCGCACTTCACTAAAAATACTCAGCACTACTCAACAGTTAATATATTGAGTTCCAAATATGCACAAACATGAATCTTATCATTTTTGAGGTTAAAATAATAATACTCCAGTCAATGGGGCTTTCGCAATGAATCTGCCAGAACTATAAACATGGCCGCTTATGGTTAAAATCATGATCCAACCTACGCAAGGTCTACCCGCGCGCAAGTAAAAAAACTGCAGCCAATCAGCAGCGACACCTGCTACATCGCCATATTGAACAAATGCATAGGTGCCCTCTGGCGGTATTTTAAAATGCATAATCGACAAAAAAAGTATTCATTGACATCAATTAAAAAGTTTACCCTTCATCGAGCCACACTTAACTCTAGCTCAATAAAGGAAAATGATTAAACTCAACTTTTGAATTTTCTCAGAAACTTCAGGGGGGGTTGAACCCCCAAAACCCCTCCCTGCGTCCGACACTGGTGGGAGTGGAATATTTAACAAAATGCCGTCCTTGGCAGCCGATTTGGCAGCCTCGTCTGCTTTCTCATTGCCCACGATCCCCTTATGACCCGGGATCCAGACCAGTGAGATTTGACGGTTCAATTTTTGAAGCGTGGCTAAGCGGTTCCTAATGAGTAAAATAAGACCAGATTTTATGGAGCTAGGATTTGGAGCAGCTACACTTGATATGGCACTCAGTGAGTCCGAGAAGATCACTGCTTTAGGGACATTCTGTTTGAGAACGTAGTCGAGTGTGTATAGTATCGCGATAGCTTCAATTCAAAGAATTGATGCAAAAGTGGAAATTTTCCATGATCGCGAAAAGTTAACTGACGGGCAAACTAGAGCACAGCCCGCAGTTTGGTCGTCTTCTGATTTCGAGCCATCCATATAACAGTGTTAAAAGTCGTGATATTCTTGGTCCACGAGGTCGGTGAAAAGGACGTTTAGGCATGGCTAGTTTTGACCTACTTACCTAGATTCGTGTCTACGCTCGGGGTGAACAAATGGTCCTCGTAGGGGAATTCGAAGAAGGGGCGCATAAGCGATCTACGAGTCTGCCATTTGAAATGACGGACTTTTTTGAAAGATCCTATCAAAAGAAAAGTGTTCCTTATTTGGAATGTGTTCTTCTGTTGAGTGTTATTCCAAAGGTTTAATCGGTTATCGGGAAGAGGGTGATCAAGGTTGGCAAATGTTTTAATAAGGTATTTCCTTGCAAGAAAATTGAATCTTTTTCTGAGAGGTGGCTCACAAGATTCTGCTAAAATGACATTAATTGGTGTGCTCCTTCTATAGCCTAGGGCTAGTCTGAGGGCTTGGTTTCGAATTTTTACTAGTTTGTCAAAAAATTTATATCTTTGGAAAGTGAATATGTGGGAACCATAATCGAAACAGCTTCTGATAAAGGCATCATAGACAGTCTTGACTATGTATGGGTTGGCACCCCACCAGGTGCTTCTCATCACTTTTATGATGTTCAAAACTTTACGTATTTTTTCAGCCAGATAAGCGAAATGTTCGTCAAATGTAAATTTGTGGTCTAAAAATATTCCAAGGAATCTAACCGAAGTTGAAGGGAGGATAAAGTTGCCATTCACTTGAAGGGCTAGATTAGGATCGTTCAAGTCCAATTGTAATTTGGAGAAGAGGATTAACTTGGTTTTATCTGGACAAAGTTGAAGGCCTCTTCGAGAAAGAAAATCCACGAGAATGTTTAAACAGTTCTGAAGTGAAGCGACGCACACACTCGGGTCTGTAGATCTGCAAATGATGGCAATATCATCTGCGAATTCGACGATGTAACAGTCAGGAGGGAGAAGGGTGATGAGTGTCCTCGTGTAAACGGAGTATGAGAGGACTTGAAATGCTGCCTTGGGGAAGACCTACAGTACTTGTTTTGGGGCCTATTATCTCGCCGTTGATGTTGAAATATATATTTTTGCATGCAGTGGAACTGTAGATGAATTTGGCGATGGACCAGGAGACGCCCAGGTCTCGAAGATCTTCCGCCAAAGTGTGTGGCTCTACGCTAGTAAAGGCTCCTTTTAGATCTAAAAATAGACCCGCTGTTACTTCTTTATTAACAAGTTCGGTCCAGATTTCGGTTGATAGGATGGCCAGATTATCCGCACAAGATCTGCCCTTCCTGAAACCAAATTGTGAAGGCGATAATAATAAGTTATGTTCTAAATACCAATGGAGTCTATTATGAATAAGTTTTCCATCAATTTGAAAATGCATCAGGCCAGTGAGATTGGACGGAACTTTCCTGGTGTTGATTTCGGAATGAAAAACACAAGGAATTGATTCCAGGAAGCTGGAAAGGCACCGGTAGCAAATATTTTGTTGTAGATGTCAAGAAGAGCAGATTTGGCTTCATCCGGGAAGTGTTGAATGATGTTAAAATCTATTTTGTCAAGTCCCGGGGAGGACTTGGTTTTTAGTGATGAGATTGCAATGGACAATTCTTTCTCGGTGAAAGGGGCTCCCAAAAAAGTGTTTTTTCTAAAATTGTCCGGAAATTGATCATGGAAATTTGTGGAAGGGCAAAGCTCCTCGGCTAACTGATGGAGTTTTGCTACCACTGCATTCTCCGCTGAGCACGAGGCGGTAGCGGGTTGGGTGAATCTATTTTTGAAGCTTTTGATAACTCGCCAGACCCTGGAGATTGGGGTCATCCTGTCTAGAGACTCGCAAAATTGTTGGAAAGATTTTCTTCTAGCTATATTAAAAGTGCGTTTAGCTTTAGCTTCTGATCTCTTTACATTCTCGTAATTCAAGAAATTAGATTTCTTTCTATAAGCGGATGTGCCTTATCTTCCTTTCAGCGACAGCCTGGTCACAAGATTCATCCCACCAAGGAGCTGGGACAAAACACTTTTTCCTTCCAGTGGAAGAGGGTCTGAAGTTGGAGGGGGGATAGGCAGATTTAATTGCCTGATCAACGCTTTTAATTAAATTATCATAATTAACAAGGACATCCGGGTCGGAATAGCTAGAGCTTAACTTGGAATTCTTAACAGATTCTTTCAAGTCAGAGGTAAATTTGGACCACACTATTCTTTTTAAATTGTATTTATGTGAAGAGTAAATGGAAATTGGAATCGGCACCCCGAGACTCGTGACAGCCGGAAAGTGGTCACTTCCAAGGGTATCTCCCATACATCCCAGGAGCTGCTGGTGACGAGACTAGAAGAGACTAGCGAGAGATCAAGAACTGACTCGGAATTACCCGGTCTATTGATACAAATAAGGTCAGTTAGGTCCAAGGAGGTCTGAAGTTCGTTGCCATTAGGACGATTACGGCCGCTACCCCACGAAGTGTGGTGGCAGTTGAAATCGCCACCAATGAAGACTGAGTTGTTATTTACATCGGAGATGGAATTGAAAAAGGTTGTTCACTGTTTATCTGAAATTTTGTTATTCGATGAAGGAACTCTATAACACGTGACGATCAGTAACTCCCCAGCAGAGGAATCAATAGAGACAGCCAAGGTCTCAAGGCTATTTTCTACTTTAAATATTGAAGATACACTTGAGAACCTAATACATTTTCTGATAGCGATAGCTAAGCCACCACCTCTGTTGGCTTGTCTATCCGATCGAATTATGTTAAAAAATTTTTTAATCGAATTTTTTATCTGGTTTGAGGAAGGTTTCACAGAGGAGTAAAACATCAAATTCTTGGGAGATATTTAGAAGATCTCCTTTTTTATTCATTACTCCTTGGCAGTTCCATTGCATGATGCGCAAATTGTTAATTTGAGCCATTTTGAGAGTAAGAATGTAGGGATGTCGAAAGCGAAGCGAAACTGTTCGTGAGAATATTGAGCAAATTCTCTCTCTCTCTCTTCACAAGAAAAGGAGAGACCTGAGGAAAGCACTCCCACCAGGTTGGTGAGCGCCGAAAGGATATGACCTAAGATAGGCATAGGGTTAGATAGGT
The DNA here is from genome assembly GCA_932066315.1 of Andricus coriarius. NCBI lineage: Eukaryota > Metazoa > Arthropoda > Insecta > Hymenoptera > Cynipidae > Andricus > Andricus coriarius. Next base: position 29,267 of record CAKNWT010323749.1, read on the forward strand.
CTGACGGACCTGACGTAGTGCTCTCCCTGGGGAGGGAGGAAGATTAAACGGGAAGACGATTCAGAGCAAAGCCATTTTTCAAGTGACTTTGAGTTCTTCCATTGTTGCTGAGGACAGCGAACGCTGGAGATGTTGCTTCATGTAAGGATTTACGAGTCGACGATTGTCTCTTATGGATTGGATTTGTTGTGTGTGTTTGGGTTCTAGGTGTTGGGGTGGCCTGAGGAGACAATGCGACGTCGGAAAACAAACGAGTTGAGACGGTGGGACCAGAGGATACACCCGGAGGAATAGAGTCAGTAGAGAGATGGGGAAAGAGAGAGGTTTGGTTTGAAGGCATATTTATGGAGGAGGCGCCTCGACGAGGTCTTAGCGCGGCCTTGGCTTCCGTGAACGTTACGCCATGATGGGCGGCGTAGGAACGGAAATCCCTCTGAAATTTGAGCTCAGGGCAGTCCCTCGAGTTGGCACGATGTGGTCCATTGCAGTGAACACATTTGGCCTTCGATTCGTATTTAGCATCTGGACAAGGAGAGTCGCTCGAATGAGCATGGCTACCAATACAGTGCAAGCTTCGGGCTTCCGATTTGCACTGACTGGCGATGTGGCCGTATCTCAGGCACATTCTGACTTGGGGAATGTATGCAAACATAGGCATCGATGCCCTGTACAGAGCTACCTTGTCTGGGAGAGTGGTACCTCAAAACGTAATAAGGGCTGAGCGAGAGGGGATGTTCTCAGTTTTATTGGAGTCTGGTTTTCTAAGATTTCAGATTCAGGGATGTCAAGGGGAATGTCTGATGACACCCTGGCAGGAGCAAAAGCTGGCTGGAATAAAGGCTACTAAGCCTTTGCTTTTAAGTTGAGTGTCGTCGAGCAGTCTGTTGGCATCAGAGCTGGATTTCATTATAACGTACAGCTTTCCAAAGCCATTACGCTTGATGTCAACAACTGCCTTTTTATGCGGGGATCCGTTAGAAAGCACGTATCGGCCAAAATACACTTTGTTCAGGGGTTCCTTTGCTTTATCGGATTCTGGATCCCTTTGAATGATCACTTTACATTGTCCCAGCTGGGACTCAGGGAAACGGTAAGTGGTGTTCGATCCTTTTTTCCTAAAAGAATAAGTGAGGTTAGAATTGATTTCAGGTAACTTTCTTACTGTATTCAAGTGTTGAGTCTTGGGATCTTTGCTGAGAACAGAGAGTTGCGAGGACTCCACGTTGTCAGCATTGGGAATGTCAAATTCTGTCACGCCTTCCATCTGTCCACTGTCCGTGCCTAAAAAAGGAGTATCATCGGCAGGGTCTGTCTTCGAGTAGATGTCTGTCAGTTTTAGTTTTGATTTTAACGACTTGTTGCGTTTCGCCCCGGGTTGGTGTTTTCGAATCCCCCTGAGTTTAGTGTTTTTGTCTTTTCTAATGTTGGTGTCAGTGTCAGTGTCTACGTGTTTTCCTGTGTTTGTTTCATGTTGCTTAGGAAACATTAGGGCATCTGCTGTTTGAGGGGAAACTGATGATAAAAGATCAATGTTGAATGAGGATGAAAGGGAAGTAATCCCCCCTGAGTCCTCGAACTCGTTATTGTGCGTAGCCATGCTACCACAATTTCGTCGCCTATTGCACGTTTCCCGCGCTTACGCGCGACACCCCCGCCCCTGCCGGCCGGCGAGGAGGTTAGGTTACACCTGGAAATCTAAGTAAAAGGGCTTTTGTTAACGGCCTATTATGACAATTAGGGCGTGGGACCCTTCACTCACTTCCCTTTCACTGGCAGCACAAAACGCACTCTCGTGAACTTTAAAAAACGCACTACCCAGTGGGCACAAAAACATTAATGTCCTAAGAACGTTCTTAAGACGTTCCTAGGACGTGCGTGTCAGTCCAATTCATGTTCTAAAGACGTCCCATGTTCAAAATACCGTCTTTGGAACATGGGACGTCTTTAGAACATGAATTGGACTGACACGCACGTCCTAGGAACGTCTTAAGAACGTTCTTAGGACATTAATGTTTTTGTGCCCACTGGGTACGATTGGAGAGAAGCTCTACGGGCTACCTTCAGCCATCGCGTCGGTCACGGAACTTCGATGCCAATGTGGGCGCCTTGAGCTACTGCGCTTGCGTTAGGGTTGCGCGCTAGTTGGCCGCAGTTGGCGCGGAATTCAAAATGGGTATTAAAAATAATTCTTGCAATTGAAATCAATAATTAACATAACATGAATCAAAATGTATCCATTTTATATGTATTTTTGTGCATTTTATAATAAGAATTTATTTTAATAAAAAGAAATGTAATTAATACCCATTTTAAACACCGCGCCAACTGTGGCCAACCAGCGCGCGACCCTAACGCAAGCGCAGTAGCTCAAGGCGCCCACATTGGCATTACTGGCCCCCCTCAGTCGGTTAGGGGGGGGGACGTACATACAGTGATCCCAACTTTGGCATGTTGAGCTTGCCCGGCGCAGCGGCCCTCATTGGTCGCTGTTGGCGCGCGATTTAAGCCGGGTATAATTAGCAATTATTGACATTAAAGTAGATAATTATTATAAATCGCACATCAATATAAAAAATTACATAGTTTGTGAGGGAAGTTTAGAAAAAAATAATAATGCATATATTTTGTTAATAATAGCGTATTTTCATTGAATTCAAAAGGTAAATTTATATTTCATTAACAAAGGTTTTTCAAGAAGCAAAATGTTTATTCAAAATTTTTAAATACCTATTTATAATATTTTTGAAATTTTCTATACAATATATTGTCTTGAGTTATTGTACAATTTATAATTAGTATCTATTTTAATTTCAATAATGGTTAATTATACTCGGTTTGAATCGCGCGCCGACAGAGACCAATAAGGGCCGCTGCGCCGGGAGAGCGCAGTAGCTCAACATGCCAAAGTTGGGATCACTGTTTACATAGCCTGCACAACGCCGCAAATGCTTAGCCGCCATTATCTAGCGCTGTTTTCTTCTCAAAGACTGGAGCCCCCTCCCCCCATGTCATGCTAAGCAATTAGTTCTTACGTCCATATCGTCAACCGAAAATACATGAATTGTGCACATGCCTTGGCTTCATAATACGCAGCTCTGTTCTTAACCTAAAAATTACTTTAGATCGCACTTCGGTGCGCATGTATTGGCCAGGGATGGGTACGTATATTACATGGTTTTCGACATGTATATTACGTCCTTATTTTTCTACAAATGTATTTTACATTTGATCACGTGACTACGTGGGCGGAAGTTTTGAATTCGTTATTCTAAAAATAACCAATTGCCTTACAGAAACAATTAATAACGAACAATTTTTTAATTATTCGTCATTATTTATCACTTTCATAAAAAAATTATTAAAAAAATAATAATATACGTGTTTAGTGTACTTCATAATCAGCAAAGTTTTCGAACATGTGGAACATGATTATGAGTACGGAAACATGGTATCCTAACCTATAAGTTATCGTTCGCGCGCTTGTTAACTATTGTTATATATTTTTCAATTTGTCATCTCGAGTGTTATATTCTTTGCACATATTCCTGCAGAAATAGTGATTATAAACGGAAGTTAGTAAATCATCAGTGACATCAATCATATCAATATAATAGTAATATCAGTTAGAATTTATAGGTTAAAAATTCAAAATATTTTTATAATTCTAAATATAATTTGTATGAACAAAAATATTACATTTGTATGTATAAATATAATACCTCCGACACAAGTTACATGAACATTCCATAAACATTAATTTATAAATAATGGACTTTTCCGAGTCTCGAGTTCTGAAGTTTAATTCACAAAAATTACATTACATTCTCTTTATACAAAGAAGATTAAAAATAGGGAAGATTGTATAAATTATTAAAGACAATAATATAATATTTATTGTTTATTAACATACACCGTCCTCTACGATAATATTAGAGATGAGATAATACCGCAGAGCAGGCCTGCCCAAACTGGGGAAATCGACTCATTTGCCACATTTTCGAGTTCCACCACCACTTCCCTTTTCTCGGGTCCAGAGGCTTGGGGGGTAATCGCTCTCGTGAAGTTGAATGAGTAGAGGTCGTTGGTGGTGGTTAAAATCCCATCTGGAAAATGTGTCGGTTTCCCCAGTTTTGGCAGGCCTGCCGTAGAGGGAAGGTAGGTATAGAGGCGACCATGCCCACCAAGGGCTTTCCAGGTCAAGGTTGTTCAATTTTCCAGGTCAACTTTAATTAATTTAACTAAGATATCAATTCTTTTTAAATTATCCATCGACATATAGAAATGGACCGATAACCCTGTAGTGAGCACTGAAATGGGCTTTAAATAGAGAAAAAACATTTGACGAGTAGACCTGTCTCTTTCTCGATAAAGCTAATTGGTCGAGAGCATTTTCGATGGGTGGAGCTTGATGAAGCATAGGATCGTGCTTTGTATCGTGAATGCCCCATTAATGTGTTGTTTATAGTGTGCCTTTCAGAGCTTATTTAATTATAATTTTATGTGAATAAATATCAGCTCCCTGGCACTTAAAGCTAAAAATGGGCACACATTTGACTGCCCTGCGCGTTAGTACTTAAATTACCCGAGCGTGGCGCTGATTACCTATAGGGCCGACTTTCTTGAAAATACATGGCAAAATGAACTGTTTAGCAGTGAACTGTGATTCTGGTTACAAAAAGAAACGGAGTTCGTAGTTCGGATCCCTTGGTTATATATTGCTTTTTTTTTATGTACTTTGAATTAAAAATTCCGCCAGAGTTTAAACA
>CAKNWT010323751.1:0-18909 GCA_932066315.1 Andricus coriarius
ATTTAACCACTTTGTTTCAAAATACGTCTGTCTTACCTGTGTTATTGAAAATTAATTTTTCTAACTGAAGATTTAACTATTTCATTTTTGGTTAAAAAATTATCCTTTTTTTTAGTTGCAAAATCAACTATTTAGTTTAAAATTTAACTTTTCTGGTACAATATTAATCTTATTGGTTAAAATTTAATTCATTTTTGTTGTTGAAAATTTAACGACTTGGAACAATTAATCAATAATTAATTAAAAAATTAAAAGTAATTAATTAGAAAAACAATTAATCATCTTACTTGAAAATTCAATTTTTTGGTTGAGAATTCATCTCTTTGGTTGAAAATTTAACCATTTTATTTAAATTTCGTTTTTTTTAAGTTCGAAAATAATCTTTTAAACTGTAATTCAATTATTTGGCTGAAAATGTATGTAATGTGTTGAAAATTATTTTTTGGTTGAATTAAACTGTTAAAGGTTTAAAATTAAAATCTTTTTTTGCTCAAGGAATCATCTTTTATATTTTTCGTGAAGAGTTCATCTTTTTGCGTTCAAAATTCGTGTTTTTTGGTAGAAAGGTAATCTTTCTTGGTTAAAAAAGAACTTTTTTGGTTGAAAATTCAACTATTTTGCTAAAAATTTGTTTTTTAAGTTGAAAAATAATTTATTTAACTGAAAATTGAATTATTCCATCTTTGATTGAAAATTGATCTTTTCTGGGTGAATATTGAACTATTTGTGGAAAATTCATGTATTTTTTTTTAATTCAGGGTTTTATGACTAATGACTAATCTTATGACTAATCTACGACTTTCAAAAAAAAGTGTAACAACTGCCACTCGACAGATCTGATCGAAGTTGTGTAAAAATTAATTTTCGATTCGCAAAAGTGGTGCCTAAAAATTAATTTTTTTATGAATAATTTATCCTGTTTATTTCAAAATTTAACTATTTGCCTGAAAATTCATATATTTGGTTAAATATTTGTGTTTTTATTTTACAAATTCATCTCTTTTGGTCAAAAATTCATGTTTTTTTGTGTGAAAATGAAGCTATGACATTTTTTGTTAAGAATTCCCTCTTTATAGGTTAAAATTTCAACTCTTTGGTTATAATATTCACTGATTCGTTGAAAATTTAACTTTTTTTTTAACTTATCTACTTTGTTAAAAATTTGTTTTATTATTGGTTGATATATCAACTATTACATTTTTCGTTGACAATTTATCAGTTGAAAATTCAACTATTTCATTAAAAGTGTACAGATTTTTTGTTAAAAATTGATCTTTTCGAGTTTCTAAAAATTTTATTTTTCAGCTAGAAAATTCAACTACTTGTTTGAAAATGCAACTTTTTTTTGTGAATGTTTAATCTTTTCTGTTTGAAAATTCAACTAGGTTGTTGAAAATTCATCTTTGTAGCTAGAAAATTCAAAGTACTTGGTTAATATTTTAACTGTTCTGTTAAAATTTTAATTATTTTGTTTTAAAGGTTAAGTATTTCGTTAAAGAGTCATCTGTTTTGTTGAAAGTGCAACGGTCTTCTAAAAAACCAATTATTTGGTTGAAAATGCAACTTTCTGGGCGAAAAATTTATCTTTGTAGGTTGAAAAATCAACTATTTGGTTTTAAAGTTCAACTATTTTATGAAAATTCGTCTCTTTTTTTTTAAAGTTCAACTACTTAGTTGTAAATGCAAAACTTTTTGGTTAAAAAATAATTTTTTTTTGGAAATCCCAAAATTTTTTTATGGTCTATTTTTTGTTTGTTTGAAAAATTCGACTATTTAATTGAAAATTCAACAATTTGGTTAAAAATTTTACTAATTTGTTAAAAATTTAACTATTTTGTCAAAAATTCATCTTCTTTCGTAGAAAATTAAACGGTTCTGGTAAAAATTCGTCCTTTTGGATTGAAAATGGTAGAAAAGTCATCTTTTCTGGTTGAAATAAATAAATGAATTTTAAATTTTGAATTTTAATCTGAATTTACGTTAAAAATGTTACAAGCCTAAAATGCTGGTCTTTGAACATTAACGGTCCGAAAATATATAAAATTGGTCAGAGAAAAATCAGGGAAAACTCATGGAATTCTGAAACTAAAGTTTTTCGCTACCCCGTGTTATAGATTTAATTAATCATTAAGTAAAAGAAATTTTATAAACATATGGTTAAATATATTTTTAAGCTGATTTACACCTCACTATAGTGGATAATACAACCTACAGTGGATAATGATTAATCAAAAACACTAATTTATGTCCAAAAATTATTTAAATTTAATCAACAGTTAAAACTCGATACGTGTTAATAAATTAAATTGAGAAATTATTATTTTACATATATTTGCCCTGCTAATTAATGATTATCCACTGTATGTTGCATTATCCACTGTAGGGAGGTTTCCCCTAATGAGGAATCAAACAAAACCCAAAATTAAAAAAACATTTTAAAATTTATAGAATATTACAATATAGTCTGACGCCAATTTCGTTCTAAGCCCTTTGACCACTCGCTGTTTGTAAGTATACCCTAAAAATGATTTGTACACAGTGCGACTGAAACGACTCTTAAAGTATAGGCCTGACATGATTTGTATAGTTGCGTCCGTCAGAACGTTTCGCACCTGAATCATTTTCAAAACACTCTCATCGAACCCCTTCCCCTCCACCAAAAAAGTACAAAAAAAACTAGAAAAAAAATGATTCCAAATTATTCCCGAAATCTTCTTCCCTTCTTCGTTTTCTCGTAGCCTTTCTTCCAGGTTGCCCCGAAGGGTCATCGCGTAATTGGCGGCGATATAAAACACGATAATTATGCCGAAATGCACGCAGTTTCGCTTAATTGCCAGCATCCCTCTCTTTCAAAAATTTGTTTGAAGAAACCATTTTTCACCTCGTAATAGTAGTGATTCGATTGCGACCAGTTATTATCGCCCCGTAGACTGGCCCTACGCTCTTCTTTTATTTTTATCTTCTAGTCATTAACTCATGGGATTCCGACAAATTCGCTAAATAGACCTACAAAGGTCCCGATGCCCAGTTCCATCAATCATGTTTTGAGATGATGATCTTATGTCTTCGGAAGGTCGTACCTTCCAGCTATGCATTTTTTCCCTAAATTATATCCTTTATTAAATTCTTTTGTTATGCTGAATATGTGGAATTAAAATTACATTTCGAATTAAAAGAGGCAATATTTACACAAGTAAAGAATTTGAGCCATTTCACCGATTTTGTTATATTCCTTTCTCAAAGAGGGAGGAATATAATTATGATAATGAAATTTGGACGAATTGCAGCTTCGAATGATATACAGCTCTGATAGGATTTTGAACTAGATCCGCCTATTGTTGACCTATTGTTGAATCGTTTATAACACACCAGTACTGATTTATGAACTTAAAAAAAATGTATTCTGTTTTATATGAGAAAAAGTTTTTTTAAATTCAAAATACGCTAATACTATATGTAGACTATTTGTTCTCATCTTCGAGACGCATCAATTGACCTATTGTTGAACCTTTTATGATCCACCAGTACCGATTTATAAAGTTTCCAAAAAAATGTGTGTATTCTGTTTATATAAGAAAAACTTTGTTCAAATTAGAAATACTACAGTACAGTTTCCGACATGTTTGTTCGCGTCTTCGAGACACATCGAATGATCTATTGACGAACCTTCTATGACCTTTTATGCTCAAGCAATACCGATATATAAATTTAATAAATATATTGTATATCTTGTTGATATGAGAAAAGCTTTTTTAATATTGGGAATACAACTATAATGTATGTAATTAGTATATCGTTTTTAAATTTTTTAACAAAATTATTAAATTTGTCTTTAACAAGATTTTTCTTTAAATTCGGAATATAAGAGCACTGTATTTAAAGTGATTGTTCGCGTCTTCGAAACGTGTAAATTGATTTATTTGCGAACTTTCAATTATCATTCCTGATCAATCAATAGCGACTTAGAGAGTTTAAAAAAAGGTTACGTTGTTTATATGAAGAAAACTTTTTTTTAATTTGGAATATGAGACTACCGTTATTTAAAATGATGTTCATTGGAACAGAACACATCGATTGACATGTTGAAAAATAATTTTAAAAAAATACGTTTTTGTAAATTTTAATCAGAATTGTCAATATTAGGTGAACCCTGTTGAAACTCAACTTTTCTCTTTACAATTAGGTATAGAATACAAATAAATAATTATTTTTTTATTATCGTTTCCATAAATCTGTTTTATAGGGTCCCAAAAAAACCCATAAGTGAAACATTGTGTTTTGCGAGTTTTTGGCATTAATTATTATTTTTTGGATCTTTTTAAATGCAAATTGTTTTTAATGAATCAAATACTATTTTCTACTGATAATTGGATTTTTACATAAATTGTTCCAACAATTTATTAGTTTTTTTATCAATTTTTTGCTTAGAATAGTGTTAGGAAATCGCGATTTTTTCCGAATGTTTCAACTTATCTTCAATTATTCAGTTAGATTGAAGAAATAATCAATTAAATTTAACATCAAAATGGTTCTAATAATGTATTATTATTTATAATATTATTGTGCTAGAATAATGCTAGAACATTGCAGGTTGTTCTGCAAATGTTCACTTTGATTCCACTTCTCAATTAAAGTACGGTAATAATTAATTCAATTCACCAAACATCTTTGTTTCAAAAATTATTATTGTTCATAACTATTTTCCCATATATTAGTTCTAGATAGTTCCGGTTTTTTCTGAAATTTTGCATTTTTTGTCAACTTTTGACTTAGGGCGAGGTAACAATTAATGAAATTTAACAAACATATTGGTTTGAAAAAATCATTATTGTTTATAACTATCCTCTTATATATTAATTTTAGATAATTGCGGATTTTTCTGAAATTTTTATCATTTTGCCCACTTTTTACTAAGTGAGAAAATAATTAATGCAAATTAATAAACGAAATTAATTAAACTATTTATTATGGTTTATAACTATCTTCTCTTGGAGTAATGCTAGACATTTTCTCTTTTTTCTGAAATATTCAGCTTGTCTTTGACTTTTTAGTTAGGAACAAATAATAAATATTAATATTAATTTGAACAAAAAGGCTTTTAGTTACTTCTTTAGGGAAATTTTACATTTATTATGATCCATCTAGAAAATTTAAAGAGTATTTCAAATTTTTCTTTTTCAGAAAAATATATTCACAAAAAGAAATATTGTTTTGAAAATGATTCTCTTTATTGTTTATATATTATTTATTCGTGAATAAAGAGCCAAATAAAAACTAAAAAATTTAGAAAAAACTGAAAATTTCCAGCAATTATCTAAGAGAAGATAGTTATCTCAATCTAAGTAAAAAATGGACAAAAAGTTAATATTTCGGAAAAAAGCGCAACTTTTTAGAATTATTCAAAGATAATATTATTGAGAATGATAATCAATTATTTAAACAATCATGTTTGTTAATTTAAAGTAATTATGACCTCACGCTAAATAAAATGTTAACAAAAAGTGAAAAATTTCACAAAAAGCCTCAACTATCTAGCATTACCACAGGAGAAGATAGTTGTAAACAATAATCTTTTGCTTAAACAATTATGCTTGTTCGATACGTTTTAAATTCAACAACTTCTGAATTATCAATTGCACGTGTAAATTTCTCAAATTTAAACAATTGTTCATTAATGATTTGAAAAATATTGCTCTGTAAAATTTAATAATATTTATCGAATCATTTAAAATCTCTAGATGCATAAAGAATATTCACATCCATGAAAAAAATTAAAATCACGAAGGAGAGTCTTCTGAAATATATCTAACTACAATTAATCATTTCTCAAAAAATTTAAATCGTTTCAAACATTTTTAGAACTCTCAATATTTAAAAATTGGATATTATGGATTTTCAAATAGTGTATGTCTTTTATATTACAAAATAAAGATACAGAGACGTAAACGCGCGCTTTAATTTTATTTAAACATTTTTTTTAGAGAAATGAATATTATTTTAAGGGACTTTTATGGATTTTAACAATTTCGAAGGATATGGAGGACATTGTAAAATTTCGAAAAACTTTAACAATTTTAAGTTATTTTAAAAGATTCCAAAGTCGTTTATTATAGTCGTTTATTCGATCTTTCAAGACAAATTTAAACACGCTTGGATCATTAGACTTTTAGAAATAGAAAAAAATTAAATTTACATGAAACCGGCTTAATTTCTTTAGATCATCATATTTTTTTAAATCAAACTTACTTCTTTTTTGGGAGGAAAATGGATCCAAAAGTCAAGCTTTTTCGCTTAAAAGCGAAAAGAATTATTAGAACCGAATGAGAAAAGTCAACTAATTTTTTTAAAATAATTTAAAAAAATTATAAAGTCCACTATCAAATTTTGGATTCGGAATTTCGGAATGTATCTACCTTGGTTAAAAATTCTACTATTTGGTTGAAGATTTAACTATTTTGTTGAATTGTTCTTTGTTGCGAATTAATTTTTCAAACTGAAACTATAACTATTCTATTTTTGGTTGCAAATTGATACTTTTTAGTTATAAATTCGCGTATTAAATTTTTCATTGAGAATTTATCTTTTTTAGTTTAAAATTCAACTATTTGGTTGAAAATTATCTCCGGATACAAAAATTCATATCTTCAGGTTGAAAATCCGACTATTTTGTAAAAAATTAATCTTTTTGTCTTGAAGATTCACCTGTTTTTTTGAAAACTCGTCTTTTTGGGTTGAAAATTCTATTAATTTTGTATGCAATTCAACTATTTTGTTAGAAATCAAGTTTCTGGTAGAAAATTCATATTTTTAGGTTGAAAATTCAACTATCTTCTAGGGAATTTTCCTTTCATTTTGAAAATTTATCTCTTTTTATAATATCCTTTTTGGTTAAGAATGTAACTTTTTGGTTAAAAATTAATCTGTTTTGGTTGGGGATTCAACTATTTTGTTGAAAATTGGTCTTTTTTTGTTGAATTCAGCTGTTTTTTATTTTAAATAAAAATTTTTCTTGTTTGAAATATCATTTATGTATTATATTTTTCGTTTAGAATTAACACATTTATATTGAAAATTAATTTTTTTATTTTAATTTTTAATTTAGTTAAAAATTTATTTTCTGGTAGAAAATGCATTATTTTTGTTCACAATTCAACTATTTTGTTGAAAATTTAATTATTTTGTTCATAAGTCAAATATTTTGCTGAAATTAGAATTATTTTGTTGAAAATTGAACTAATTGGTTAAATATTTGTCTTTTTGACTTAAAAATTCAACTTGCTTGTTGAAAATTCCTCTTTTTGGGTTGAACATTCCATTATTTTCGTAGAAAATTCAACTATCTGGTTGAAACTTAAGTCTTTGGTAGAAAATTCAACTATGTATTATATTTTATCGGTTAGAATTAATATTTTTATATTGAAAATTAGGTTCCTTATTTTTATCTTAAATTAAGATGAAAATTAAGTTTCTGGTAGAAGATACATAATTTGGTTTGACAATTCAACTATTTTGTTGCAAATTTCAATTATTTGGTTCAAAATTCAACTATTTTGTTTCAAATTTAAATATTTTGTTAAAAAGTGAACTAATTGGTTTAACATTTGTCTTTTTCGATAGAAAATTCGTATTTTCGGCTTGAAAATTCAACTATTTAGTTGACAATGCAAATGTTTATTGATGAAGTTGAATCTTCTTGGTGTAAAAATTAGAGCATTTGGTTGAAAATTCACCTGTATAGGTAGAAAATTCAACTATTAGGTTAAATATTCATCCCTTAGGCTTAAAAGTTCTACTATGTGGTTGAAAGTGCACCTGCTTGGTTGTAATTTTGTTGTTGTTGCAAATTTAACTATTTAGTTTAAAATTCATCTTTGTGGGATTAAAAAGTAATATTTTTGTATTGAAAATTCATCTTTTTTGGTAGAACAGTTCTTGGTTGAAAGTTCAAATGTCTTCCTAAAAATTAGTCCTTGTAGGTTGAAAATTCAACTATTTGGTAAAAATTAGTTTATTTAGCTTGAAAGTTCAACAATTTGGTTTGAAAATAATTTTTTTTCTTTTGAAAATTCAACTATTTTGTTAAAAATTTAATATATTTCGACTTACAATGGGAGGTTTGCGATGGGAATGCTTTGACTTTGTAGTTCAGCATTCAGTATACAAATTGAACATTTTTTTCTATATTAAAGTTTAGATTTTTAAATTTTTAGTAATAGCAATTTATTAACCAGGAATTGAGCAGAAACTGCTTTTTGTTTTTAGAGGCAACCCTGAAATCTTTATATTCAGAATTTCACTGCTAATAAGAAACTCATCGCAAATCATGATTGCTAGTAATAATATTTTTCTTTAAAGACTTGAATTACCTAAAGAGCTTTGGAATAAAAATTACCCTACAGAAACTCTCACAATTAAAAAATAAGAACAAAAAATGTCATACAGATCCCCGTAGACACTATGTGAAGCTAAGAGTGGTAATTTGAGGGAGATGCTGGAACGGGTAATTTTATGCTTGAGGATGAAGAAAAAAGATGTGTGGAAGAGGAGAGTCAGTGGCCTTTTCCACCCCTGAACGGAAGGTCATCTTCGAGAGGGTGTACAAATACCCATACACTAACACAAAAAAATATATCTCTACACATACATATTCGAGAAGTTGGAAGGTATCTATATAGTTGGTTACAAGCTGGCTGCGCGGCTGGACCACGAAGTAATGCAATAATAGGTGTATACTAATGATACGGGTCTCAGGCTTGCAAGGTAGGCTGAGGATTCAGTCACGTAGTTGCATTAAACTTAATATAAATAATAGCGGTTTGTGGATCGGCGGCCATGGTATATACCCACCTATCTCCATCTTCTCCCGCACACGGGATCATAATACCGGCCGTCTATCCATCCGCACTCGCCTCCACTTAATAAGCAGGATCATCGTAGGAACCTGAATCAGCAGCTCAGCTTCAGCTCGACTTAGGGAGAATTGTTGTTCTTTCGTCCTCAGAGTAGTCGGAGTCGATGGACGCATCATATGGGGATCATCCTCATGATTCACGATATATGATAAGCCCATATTCGTTATCGTTATGGGATATTTATTCACATTGTTCACTAATTGTTTAAGGAATATGTTTTCCTGCTGACACATTCGTGGGTTTAGTTGAGCTGGATATTAACTGATAAGTAGTTTAGGCTCATTGGTATTTTTGTCACTTCATTGAAGACCTTTGGTTTTATCACTGTGTTTGATTTATCGAACCTAGAAATATAACTGTGGAGTGAGCAAACAAAACATGACAAATCCATTTTTCGAAAAAATAAGTTATGCTAGGTTTTAGTATTTTAGGACTTGAGAAAGATGATTATTGATTATTGGTTCACAAAGAAAATTGTGTTTAATATGTTGTAAAAGCTTCATAAATCCAAACTATTTTAATATTTCTTCTATTTCTATGTCAAATGGTTCTATATCAAAAATGGATTTATCATCCTTTCCTTCTTAGCTATTGGCTCAGATGTTAAAGGACTGACTAAAGCCACAAGGTGAGGCTGAAACAACTTCAATTGCATATGGGATTTTCGACTGATTATGGTAGTCTATAATCGGACCCTTTTTGAAAAAAGTCAAAGAAATCTAAAGACATCATAATTTTTACTGAAAATGGTTTTAAATCATTATCAAATATAATAATCTACAAGTGCACCTAGCTAATTTTGTAATTTTTTTGTAATTTTGTTCGCAGCTAATATATTCTATTCGCAGTATGAAATTTATTCGTAGTGATGCTTCTGTTTTTTCATTATTTTATTTTAAGATTAGTCTTCTGTCAGAAAGTGACAGTTGATTTCATGTTGATATTACAATTATAATTTGACAATAAAAAATATTAGTGCACCTGATTAATGTGAATTATGAAAATGTAGATGGTAAAATTGTAAATTTTTATAAACTCTTTAGAGTTTAGACTTACTTTACCTTACTTTACTTACTTATAAAACTATGAAAAACTTTTAAGTTTGCCGGCTGTAAGAATTTAAATTTTATACAAAAATTGTGAAAAAAAGTGTTTTGAATGTTAAAATAATTATGCAAATTTACACGGAGAAAAATGAGTCTCCTAAACTTACAGGATTTACAGTTAAAATAGGGACAGGTAGTTTTTCTTTAAAGCTTACAGAATTTTCCGCAGAGCAATGTGAAAGTAAAAATGTTCCACATTAAATAATATTTTATATATTTTTAAATAAAAATATTAAAACTTTAAATTCTCTCATATGATACATTCCGTTAACAGCATGAAGTTAGTTGGAGATATTTTTGCATTTTTATTCAATTGATAATATATAAAGTTGTTTGTTATCAATATTAAATATATTAAATCCAAAAAATATTAATATTAAATATTATATTATATTATTTATATATATATTATATATATTATATTATATTATTAATATAATATTAAATATTAAATCAAAAAGGAGAAATGTTAACAAAATAGTGGAATTTACTACCAAAAAACATGAATTTACAATAATGGTTGAATTTTCAATCTGCTATGGTGAATTTTTAACCACATGGTCGAAATTTTCCAATAATAAAGATTAAAATTGAATAAAAAAAGATTGAATTTTTTAACCAAAAAGACGAAACTTTTAAAAGAAGATTGAATTTTTAAACCCGAAAAGTAGAATCTTAAACAAAAGACTTTTCTACGATAAATAATGAATTTTCTACCAAAGGATCAATTAAAAAAAATGGTTAAATCCTCAGCCATATAGGTGAAGTTTTAAAAAATAAAGATGAATTGTAAACCAAATAGTTCAATTTTCAACTTAACAAGATTTTTTTGCAAACAAAAATGGAAGTTTAAAAAGTTTCAGTTTAAATAATTAATTTTAAATTACAAGGAATATTCATCTTGTTGAATTAAAAAAAAAAAAAAAAAAAGAATTCTTAACAAAATAGTTTAATTTTGTATCAAATTGATTAATTTTGAAGTCAAACAGATGAATCTTCAGCAAAACAGATCAATTTTCAAATAAAATGATGTTTCGATTGTAGCAATTTTTTAAAAAGTACTTACAATTAAAAACTAGTTGATTCATTAACCTAAAACTACGAATTGCCAACAAAATAGTTGAATCCTCAACCAAAACAGATTAATTTTCAACAGAATAATTGAATTTTCAACCAAAAAGAAAGAATTTTCAACCTGGAAAGATAAATTTTCAACCTAGAAAGATATTTTTTCTTCCAGAAATGATGAATTTTCTACCAAAAGACAAACTTTTAACAAAAGAGTCGAATTAAAGA
Source organism: Andricus coriarius (assembly GCA_932066315.1). Taxonomy (NCBI): domain Eukaryota; kingdom Metazoa; phylum Arthropoda; class Insecta; order Hymenoptera; family Cynipidae; genus Andricus; species Andricus coriarius. The sequence continues at coordinate 11,315 of CAKNWT010323751.1, forward strand.
CAAATTTTTAACAAAATAGTTCAATTCTTAAACATAGATGAATTTTTAATCAAGGAAAATTAATTTTTAATCAAATAGTAGAATTTTCAAAAAAAAAAGAGATAATTTTCAAGCAAATAGTTTAGTTTTCTATCAAATTGTTTAATTTTGTAACCAAATAGCTGAATTTTCTACAAAACACATCAATTTTTAACTAAAGAAGTGCATTAATTGTAGCAATCTTTTTATAAAGTAGTTCAACTTTAAACCAGTTAGTTGATTTTTCAAGCAAAAAATACGATTCTTTAACAAAATAGTTGAATCCTTAACTAAAACAGATTAATTTGCAATCTAACATTTGAATTTTCAACCAAAAAGTATTAAAGATAAAATTTGTACTAAAAAAAAAAACGAAACTTTTCAACAAAATTCATAAATTTTCAGTCAAATTGTTAAATTATCTTTTAGAAAAGATCAAGTTTCAAGTAAATATACCATGCTCGACAAAAATGGAACAATTACATTTTTAGTTTCAAAAATTAATTCTTAATAACCAAAAAAAAACGAATTTTCAACGAAACACTTACATTTTTAACCAAATAAATGATTTTTCAAATACAATTATGATTCTTTAACAAACAAACAAAATTAATTTTCAACAAAATATGGTTTTTTAACTAAGAAGATTAATTTTCTAAAAAATGGAAAAACGAAAGAGGTGCATCTTCAACCAATAAAATTGTCTTTTTAACAAAGTAGTTTAACTTTCAACAAAGTAGTTTTTTAACAAACAAAAAAAGATGAGTTTTTTACAAAATAGTTTTCAATTTCAATTTTAATTTTTCTTCTATCTTTGATGTTTTAAAAACATACTATTTGTCTGATTATCAAGGAATCATCTCAAATGGATTTATCATGTTTAGTTCGCCTAATCTTCAACTATTAACTCAGGTGTTAAAAGATTGAATAAAGCTATACGGTGGGGGACATTCCGACTGATTATGGTGGTCTATAATCGGGCCCTTTTTGAAAAAAGTCGATTTTTAGGTTTAGCATAAAGAAGCTTAATTAGAAAAAATCTAGAAAACATAATAATTTTCACTAGAAATTGTTTTTCATCATTATGATATATAATACACTATGTTCGAAGCTAATACATTCCGTTTCCAGCATGAAATTGATTCCTAGTGATGTTTTTGTTCTTTCAATATCTATAATTATGCAAATTCACTCGGAGGAAAATGAGTCTGCTGAAGTTATAGGTTTTCCAATTAAAATAAGGAAAGCATAGATTTTCTGTAAAGTTTAAAGAACTTTCTGCAGATCAATGTGAAAGTAAAAAAGGTCCACATTGAATAATTTTTAAAATATTTTGAAATAAAAATATTAAAGTTTTAAAGTGAATACTGTAGTATGGAACCTTTTTTAAATTTAAAGTGTACAAAATCACAAAATAAATAATCTTCTTTTATTTGCATCAAATACATTCCGTTCACAGCATGAAGTTGGTTCGCAGAGATGCTTTTGCTTTTTTATTCCTGTTTTTTAAATTAGTTTGTTTTATTAATTAAAGTTTAAAAACAAAAATAATAAAATGAAATGAGATTTAATTAATGATATATTAAATTATTTTGTATCATTGTAAAATTTTCGAAATTTTACAACAAAATGAAATTAATAATTGGAAATTAATATTTTTGACCTTTTCCAGCACGTTCTCGGCTAACGTTATGGAAAATTTCGTAATACTAGCCCTAGCACTACATAAAGAACAATCTTTTAGCTATGCAATAGATCCAACGTAGTAATTGAAATCAAAATTCAAATTTTATTTGAAAAATATTTCTAGAAACATAATAATTAAATCAGATATAAAAAGATACCGAGGTCCTTCTCACTTTGTTCAATATCCTTTCCCACAAATTTCCACTCGATAAATTAGCATTTCATCACGTATCGTACAAAATTGCATGTTTGAAATACATTCGATAATAATTTCGAGAGGGCACGTTCACGATGCATGCCTATACAATAAAAGGTGTGAACCATTGGCATGATCCATTATCGAATTTATTCATTCTCTACTTCGTTCCTTAATCTAGAACCTTTTTTTGAATAGAAATAATTTAATAATGCTCACATAGAAAAAAGTGAATTCATTTTAAAACCGAAATGGAATATACTTTCTCATAAAACATTTTATGCACCACAATCAGGACACAAAAAGTTCACAAATTAAAATTAAATTTCCAACTACATCCTTTCTGGCTTATTAGAGAGGAATCTATAACAGCAGAAAAAAGATGGAATGAGCCGGAAAGGAGGCATTTGGAAATTCAATTTTGATTTTTGACCTTTTTTGCACTCTGATTTTGGCGCATAAAATTATTCATAAGAAAGTATATTTTATTTTGATTCTAAAATAATTTTTTAAATGGAGACACTAAGCTCGAGATTTGTTCCAATCTGCAGGGTTGTCCATTAAGATTTCTCTTAATTCAGGCATAAATTTTTACATCGATTTATCGAAAGATATTTTATAATTTATAAAATAATTTATAAAATAATTTATAAAATAATTTATAATATGATTTATAATATTGCTCAAAGGATGTTTATTAAATTAGCAATTTTCAGAAATATACCATCGTTTGGATTATTACTTATCCTATTTGGAAAATGTAATAATCTGAATAGATTGGTTCAGAATCAACCACAAATACAAAATGGTATTATATAAATTAAAAAAATTAAATTCGGCTCAAAATTATATATTAAAAATATCTTTGAAGTCCGTCACAAAACCAGATTTGTGTTTAATTATTTTAATATTCTAATAATGTGTTGATAATGTTCAATGTGTTTCATTATTAATGACAGGGCTTTCATGGAAAGTTTCCCTCTATCTGTGCCAAAAATGTTTAATTTTTAAGCCAAAAAGACGAGTAAAAATAGTTTCCTTTTTAAATCAAAAATATGAATTTTCGACAAGAAAATGATTGAATTTACAACCAAATAGTTCAACTTTCATAAAAAAAAAATAATTTTCAACCCAGAATGAAAAGGGTTTTTTTTCAAAGAAGTTCAATTTTCAACGAAAAATATGAATCATTGACTAAAATGATGAATCTTCAACCAAAAAGCAAAATTTTAAGGAATTCCTTTATCTTTCAACTAAAAAGGTGCATTTTCAGCAGAAAAAGACGAGTTTTTAATCAATTAGATATTTTTTAAATTAAAAAGTTGAATTTTTAACTAGAAAAGATCAATTTCTTACCAAAAAAATGGAACAGTTTAATTTCATTTCAAAAAATTAATTTTCAACAACAAAAAGTCGTATTTTTTACCAAAGAGTTGATTTCCAACAAAATGTATTAATTTTAAACCAAATAGTTGAACTATTAATCGAAAAATTTAATTATCTACCAAAAATAACGGGGTTTCAACTCACTACGTGAATTTTGAACCAGAAAGTTGATTTTTTTAATTAAAAAAGATCAAATATAAATAAAAAATAGAATAGTTGAATTTTCGTTCAAAGAAATTAATTTTGAAACAAAAGAAAAATGAATTTGCTACAGAAAATTTGAATTTTCTACCAAATCAAACAAATTGTTGTATTTTCAACTTAAAAGATGAAATATTTACCAAAAATACACATTTTCAACAAAATAAAAAAAATTTCACCAAAGAAGTTCCATTTTCAATCCAAAAGATTAATTTTAACCTAGGAAGACGAATGTTCAACTAATTAGTTAAATTTTTCACTAAAAAAGATAAATTTTCGACCAAAAAACGAAATTTCTACCAAATGGTTTTATTTTCAACAGAAAGAGACAAATGTTTAACAAAATACACCAATTTCTAAACAAATAGTTGGATTTTCAACCAAGAATATTAATTATATACCCAAAAACACGAATTTTTAAATAATCACGTAAATTTGCAACCAAATATTTGAAATTATTAATTAAAAAAGGTCAATGTGTGACAGAAAATGGAATAGTTAAATGAAAACAAACAAAAAATTAGAAAAAAAAGAATCGGCCACAAAAAAGTTGAATTTTTTACCAAGTAGTTGAATTTTCTACCAAATTGTTAAATGTTCAAGTTGAAAAGACGAATTTCCGACAAAGCAGCTAAATTTTCATTGCGAAAATATGAATTTTCAACAAAAAATTTATTTTTCAACTAAGAAGATGAATTTTCAAACGAACGAATTTTCAGTTAAATTAATTAATTTTGAACAACAAAAAAAGACGAATTTTCTACAAAGTAGTGCAATTTTCAGCTCAAGAGATGAATGTTCCACTAAAATGAAGAATCTTTCACAAGAAAAAAAATGTAGTTTTTAAGAAAGTCGTTTAACTTTCAACCAAATTTTTAATTTTCAACCGAAAGAGATGAATTTTTAACGCAACATTAATTAGTTGATATTTCAACCAAAAAAGATTAGTTGAAGATTTTATTAAAAAAAGATCAATTTTCATCCAAAAATAAAAAATTTAAGTTTTAGTTTAAAAAAATTAATTTTCAATTTAAAAAAATATATAATTTTTTTTCATGTATTGTGTGAAAAAATGATCTTTTTTGGTAGAAAATTAATCTTCTTTAGTAGAAAATAAATCTTCTTTGTTGAAGATTCAACTATTTTGTTAAAAATTCGTTTTTGTTTTCGTTTAATTCAACTGGTTCAAAATTCAACTTCTGGTGGAAAAGTCATCCTTTTTGGTAGAACATTAACCTTCTCTGAGGAAAAATCCATCTTTTTGGTTTAAAATTTATATATTTAGTTAGGAAATAATCTTCGTTGGTAAATAAAATTTTGTGTTGAAAATTTACCTTTCTTTGAAAAAATTCTTCTTTTTGGTAAAAAATTAACTTTTTTGAAGGAAATTTAAAAAAAAATAAGCCTAAAAAAGTCAAAGGGTTAAAAATTCATCTCTTTAGTAAAAAATCTTTAAATTTTAGAAATTTAAAGTGTTTTATATTGAATGAAATATGATATTTGCATTAATTTTATTAGATGCATTTATTCTCCTATCTTGGTTAAAAATCACCCTATTTCCCCTGTTTTGAGAGAATTTTAGTCGTTTCTTTTTATTATTTGGGGGGGGGGGTGTAAAATCCCTTAAAAAATTAATAAATTTCAATTCGCTTAAAAACTATATGTATATTAAATATATTGTTCAAATCTGTCACAAAAATAGATTTTTATTTAAGCCTTGTTCCCCTTTATATTCAAATCTGAAGATGATCTCAGATTTGGAAACCATCTGATGAAATTTGCATTAATGACGGGGCATTCATGGCAAGTTTCCCTCTCCCTGAGTCAAAAATGGAATCGCAGATTGCTTGATCTCGTCATTAAAGTAGCGTGGGTACTCATTACTTTATTAGGTGCAAATTATATATTCCGCTTCGAACACACCAATTGTGTACTTGTTCGCACTTCCGCCCGAAGGGCTCGACGTTTCGTTATGGTTGCGCAAAATGTCGACAGGAAGGTGATGAGTGTATATACAACGGAAGAAGTCGATGGAATAAAAAAAAAAAAAGAAAAGAGAAAGTTAAAAAAAGAACGAGCATGAAACAACTTAATCCTGCAAATGAATCATGACAAGGATATCAATCATAAATTTCTCATCTTCGAAAATTATGTCCATCAAAATGTACGAACTTCATTTCTACATATTCAAACCTGTTAAAAAAAAACTTAAAATTTTATTTATGTATTTTTTATTATGTACCAATAAAAAAAACTATAGACCAAATAAAATGATTTTTTAAATTCTTCATTGGAAGTATTGACGAACAACCCTAGTTTCCCCAATTTTCTAAATGATGGATATCTTTGATAACATTGAAATTTTTTCTAAATTATCAGAAAAAGGTTAATTTTTGACCAAATAGGTGAATTTTTTCTTAAAAGAGTTGAATTTGCAACCGAAATAGACGAATTTTCAACAAAACTGTTGCATTTTCACGACCCTGAATTTAGCTATAGATATAGATTTGAAAATTGGGAAATTTATTTTAACAAAAGTAATTGTCTTACCAAAAAACCAAAAACATATCTGGATTTGCCTCAGCCATGTGTCTAGGAGATTTTCGAATTAGGCAAAGAAAATGATTTTTAAACAATTAAATTTCTATAAAGAATTCGGAACTCAATATAAATAAATGTATCAGTTCGAAAATAGTGTCAAGCACATTAGTTGATACTTCATGAAAATACCCCCAGGAGATTTTTCAATCAATCGTTGCTCAATTAATGTTAAAATATAAATATTATAAACATTATTATTGCTTACATTTTTTTTATGGTTGAGAAATCTCCTACAGATATGGCCGAGACGCATCCAACGATACCTTAAAAATTTTTTCTGAGACTATTAGTTTCTTCTAGCTATATGTCCGAATATTGAAATCCATACGCAATGGCTTTGTTGGTATTCAGTGACAGTGGAGGGGATAAAAACAATATTTAATTGATGAATTGTTTACTATGAGTGTTTTTTTAAAGTTAACAATAGTATTATCTTTATTTAGTCTTCGTTTACATCATTGTACATTAAACAATCAAAAATGTAAAAAATTGTTATAAACATTGTATTTGTTTATATACTTATTTTTTCGCGGTGACTAAAAAATCTCCTGAAGGTATTTTATTGAAGTATCTACTAATGTGCTTGAAACTATTTTTGAACTGATGCATTTGTTTATATTGAGTTCCTAATTGTTGATAACAATTTTATTGCTTAAAAATAATTTTTTTTGTCAAATTCGAAAATCTACTAAAGATATAGTTGAGACTAATCCAGATATGTTTTTTTTTTTAGAAGACAATTACTTTTCTTTAAATAAATTACCCAATTTTCAAATCTATATGTATAGCTAAATTCAGGGCCGTGAATTTTGGACCAAAGAGAATCACTTTTTTACAAAATTGTTAAATATACAACAAAATAATTGAATTATAACAAAAAAAGATGTGTTTTATCTTCTCTCGCCAAAAATGCAACTGTTCAGCTGAAAATGTATATCTTTTGGTCAACATAAAAATATGCATTTTCTACAAAAAAGTTAATTTTTCAGTTAAAAAAATTAATTATCAATAAAGTTGTTAAATTTCCAACCCAATAGATGAATCTTTAACCAAAATGATGAATCTATAATTAAAAAACGAATTTTTTAGAAAGTCGTTCAACTTTCAAGCAAGAAGTTGACTTTTGACCAAAAGGATTAATTTTCTACAAACAAAGAAAAACTTGCAACAAATTGCATAAATTTTAAACCAATTAGGTAAATTTTTAACTAATAAACATAAGCTTTTAAACAAAAATGAAATAGTTTAATTTTCGGTTAACAAAAATAATTTGAAATTAAAAAAAAACTAATTTTCTATAAACAGTTAAATGTTAAATGTTCAACAAAAATTTAATTTTCAACAAAATACATAAATTTACAACAGAAACTTATTAATAATTGTTAACGAATAATATAATAGTTGCTATTCCAAACTCAAAGATTTTAATTTTAATCAAAAACATATTTAAAAAATACAAAATTTATACCAAAAGAGATTAACTTATAAACAAAAAAGACCATTTTTC
>CAKNWT010323754.1:0-14638 GCA_932066315.1 Andricus coriarius
TAACTCAATGTGTATACCTAATGATTTCAATATCATTAAAGAAGAATGATTAATTTTTAACATAAGTTTAATTTTTAGAAAGTTGCGATATGAAGGCGAATTTTAATCAAAAGCTTGAAATTTTGCCATAATTTTGCAAGTCTGAGGCTAAGAATTTTAATTGTTTTTGTTTTAGTTTACGGAAACTAGACGCTTTTATGCATTAGAAAATGGTGACATTTTTTAACTTCTATAAAAGAGAGTTCGTATAATTCTCCTTCAATAAAAGTTTTAACCTCAAAAATCGATATCCTCGTTTTACTCAACAAATATTATAATGAAGTATTTCGTCGCTCTATAGCGTTTTTCTGTTTTGAAATAGAAGTTTGTCTATAAAGCGAAAAGGGATAAAGTTCCGAAAAGTAGTCACCTCCGATTTATCAACAAAATGTGACCTATGTGCTCATGGAATCAAATATGTCATTTTCCAAGACTTTGTTTGTGCTGAATCCGAATGTGGCCTCCATTTCTCTTCAGCACGTCAGGTTTTCGAGATTTATTAAATGAAAATTTTGTTTGAAAAAAATTTCAAATCATGAGATACAATGTTGTAAAATATTTTTTCAATGAAAAGCAATATACGATTTCAATGCATTTTTTAATTCCGAATCCAACGGTGGGCTTGTTTGTTCGATACCTTGTACCGTTGCCGAGATTATCTAGAAAAACTAAGAAAAAACGCAAAAAAAGTGGTGTTACAAAAATCTGCATATCTTGCTGAAATATTTTTACATTCTCATTCCTGAGAGTGTAACGTGATTGCCCAAATTTCGGTCTCTGGTTTTTAACGGATCTTTACCTTTCGGCACTCACAGATTCCGAAAATCATAAAATTTTGTCGGTGGCTGTCTTTATGTCTGTATGTCTGTATGTCTGTATGCCTGTACGTCTGTATGTCTGCCTGTATGTCTGCATGTATGTATGTATGTCTGTATGTCTGTATGTCTGTATGTCTGTATGTCTGTATGTCTGTATGTCTGTCTATATGTATGGTTACCTGAATGTTGTGGACACGCTAACTTTTGAAGGATTTGTCGAATCGAGTCAGCCTTTGATAAACTTTTCAAGGGTCACAAAATAAAGGTTAACTTTGTTAACCAGATATTTTGGATAAAAATTCAAAAAGTGAGCAAATTTTGAAAATTGTTGAGACCACTTTTTTTGAAGATTTGAAAATTCTATGTACGGTTATTAGTAGTACGCAAAAAGACAAAACATTTTTCTAATTACATTATTCGATAGAATCAAAATTCTCAGAGTTATAGCATTTTCAAAATCTAAACAAACAAATGAAAGTTAACATTTTAAGCCGAATAACGCACAATATAAAAAACAGTCAAGAGGAAAAGAACGTTTTTTTTTTTAGAGCAGTACAAGATTATCATAAGAAATTTTTGAATTTTTTCGAAAAATCGAAATTTCAATTTTTGATCGCACTAAAAATAATAAGAAATAAGAACATGAATTATTGTGCACCTAAAAAAGATCTACAAATTTATTATGAATTTCTTTTTAATAGGATTCGAAGTTTTTTATTTATTCGTGAAAACAACAATAAAAATAAAAAAAATGGAATTTTCGGACAAACGACAAAAGCTATGAGAAAAAAATGAATAGACTGAAGTTGCTCATCCAAAAAACAGCTCAAAATTTTGTATTAACAATTTTTTGATAGGCCGCTTAATTTTTTTTGTTTAATCGTAAAAAACAGCATTAAAAATATTAAAAAACTGCCCGATGCGCGGGTACATTCTTATCGCGCGCCACGCGCGCGCACTCGCAAGTTTGATGACGCCGAGGGCGCGCGACTGTTGGTTCTCGCGCTTTGCGCTCGATAATATATTTAACTCACGCTTCGGGCTCAATGATATATTTATCTCGCGTTACGCGCTCGCTCTTTGTATTTCCCACACATTTGCGCCCAGACTATTTAAAATTAAAGGTCAAATCATCAATAACTGTAATTTGTTGATTGTGAATTCTCTGTTGTTAAGGCTCCTTTGGCTTTAACGAGCACATTCTCATCACAAATCTCGTGCTTCGAACTCGATTTTGTCCAAAATCTGATCTTTTCTCCATTATGTTCAACATTATTATATCAAATGTATATCATAATTATTCCTATATCTCAAGCTAGTACTGCTTATTCCGATTTTGCAAAATAATGTACAAATTTTTTTTTCCCATAATTACTTCAATAGTTGCATCGTATATAAAAAATGTTGTTATTATACATTTTATTGCAACTTATGTCGTTTCTGCATTAATTTAATTTGGCTACTTTCAACGTTACTTTTTTATGATTTAAACTGAAAATACACATATCTACTAATGTAAAGTGGTTCTAAACAAATTTGTAGATATGGTTTAGGCGAAAATTTTTGTTAAATAAAAAGTTATTGTAACTTGTGTCGTTTTTCCAAAAAGTAAAATTTTAATTTTTGATGCATTTTTTCAAAAGAAATCATCTGTATAACCTACTTGTTGAGCACGAAGCGCGAGTATCGCAATGAGAATGTAATCGTCAAGGCCGTAGGTGCTTTGAGAACCCTCTGTAAAGTCAAATTGAAAAAAACCTTTTGATTTTACTTTATGATTGTAGTTCATGAAGAGTTTGAATCACAGTTTTTGATTTGCGCGCTCAAACTGGGAGCATTGTCAGGGCAGCTAAAAATAAAAATTAGTGCAAAGTAAGGAGAAAATATTAATGTCATCATGAAAAATAAAAATTGTACATTATTTTGCAATATCAGAATAAGCAGTACCAGATCGAGGTACAGCAGTAAATATAATATACATTAGATATAATAGTGTTGAACATAATATAGAAAAGTTCACATTTTTGACAAAATCGAGTGCGAAGCAACTCTGTCAATGATATCGACATTCGGAATTTTTTCAACAATTGCACGTTCCACTGCCATCTGAATGAAAGCATCAGTATGTTTTTGACTTAATGAGCTTCTCAATCTGTTTTTGACAAATTTTAAAATTGAAAAAGATCGTTCACAAGTTACTTGTGTCGTCGATAAGGTTAGCAGATATTTGTATGCCAAAAATATGGTCTTGTAAGATATACTGTATAGATTAAATCGTTCTAACGTTAAATATACACAGACTGCCCATTTTTTACAAGTCGTGCATATTGTCTCTTGTGGAGGAGAGTTCGCAAAGTCTTCATCGCCATGAATAATGGAATATTCTTCAAAAAGTGTTGTTTTTAAGTGATTCCAGTTCTCTGCCAGACTAAGTAACTCACATTGAAGTTGCTGTTTTGTCGCCAGATCTTTGTAAATATCGCCATGATTTTCAAACCTACTTTTCACGCTTTCAATAGTGAGGTCAAAAATTCTGTTATGAACATTAATTTCATAATTTTTTAAAGAGCTTGAGATAGGTGTAGTAAATGCAAATATTTTCATAGAAATGAAAGCGGTCAAGAGTGTTCCATATTTCAATAAGGATTCTTTATATGATCTTGCCGTTGATCTCTTCACTCTTTCCGAATTTCCCACAGCGTCTAAAGTAAGAATTACGTTGACATACATCAAATTTTTTTGATCATTAAATGTGCCAAATATTCTGCATAGAGCTACATCTTTAGACCACCAGCGTGTCTCTCCAATAGTCTGCAGTCTTCGAGAATAATTTGAAGTAATCTCGTTCCAAATGTCAATCCTGATATGGGAATCTTTCAAAAATACCGAAATTGAATTAAACAGAGAAAACAATGAAACAGCTTGAATGATCGATTTCGTTGTATCACAAATGACTAAGTTCAAGACGTGATCATAACACCAGACGTGAATTTCTCCTGGTGATTCGCGGTTGAGCCAAGCTGTAAAGCCGTTATATGTTCCTCGCATGCTAGCTGCTCCGTCTGTTGAGTTTCCAATGCATCGAAGAATATCCAGATTATTCTCATTCAATACGCGTTTAATAATCTCTAGGAAACCATGACCTGTAGTATCAGTGATTTGCACTAATGCTAACAATTTTTCTTGAATACCTAGATCTTTTAGTACATATCGGAGAATAATTGAGCATTGCTCTCTGCCTGATGTATCTAGAGTTGTATCTAGCTGGACAGAAAAAAAATTTGCTTCTCGTACTTGATCAGAGATAATATTTTTAATAAAAAATGGAATTGCCTCCACTACGTAATTCACGACTGTTTTAGAGACGAACGTTAACTTTTAACCACATCCCTTAATTCCACATTCGTGGGCCTTTAGACTTTCCTTATGAATTCTTTGTAAATGTTTCCCAAGCAAAGAATCATATTTCCCCGGAAGCAAAAGTATTTCCAAAAAATTTCCCCGATTCACATTTGGATCATAAAAAGAATATGCAGTTTCCAGAGTCCATCTATAACTCAATCCAAGTCTTCCAATTGATTTTACAACCTCTATAATTCTTTCCATTACCTGTCTATTCTGCTCAATTTCTTCTATACGCAATTCTTTTTGCTTTGAGAACAACAAAACATCAACATTTCTTTTATTTGTCATCATAATATACGCTTCAGCATTTTCATTGTGACGGCTGCTTTTTTCATGTTCTTCTATTCTCAAATACGTATGTTTCCAATCGCTCATGCCTTCAATACACGGACTAAGATCATTACGCTTACTGAATGCCAAACATAATGTACAAAAAAGTGCAGATTTTGTTGAAGAATAAGACAACCAAAGTCGCTGCGATCCGTCCTTTCGAATAAATACTTTTTGTGGACGAAAGGGTAATACTTCACCTTCAAAATTTTGCTTTGGATGTTTTGAAAAAAAAAATTTTGGACTTTTTTCGTCTGGTTTTGTAAAAGATCGTAGTCTGAACCAAAAATTTCAGAACCGTCCTGAACATTAGACGTGTCTTTCTCTTCAACTTCCCATGTGGAAATTATTTCTGGCAGACTAGAATCATGCTAGCACCAGGGCTGAATTATTTATGGCGTTCTATTCACATCAAACTAGCTTGGTGTTCTTTTGGCGCCATCTGGATTTTCTAGATAAGTAACTCCATCAAACAGTTCTATCCAAGCCCATTAAAGTCGCTAGCTAAGAATTCGACATCGTTTTAGCCTAAAAGTTCTGTCTAGATTTTAGCCTGGCTCTATAAAATAGTGCGGTTCGAACTTATAAACAATATAGATTATATTTAAATGTAATTTTTCTTCTTTTAAATAAATGCTCCAACTGAAGTTTTCAATTTCAATCGCCGTGAAACAACAATAAACATTCGATGTTATTAATTGTCAGGTCTACTTGTAATTATACAAATATTATTTATAAATAAATAGTTCTGTCTTTATTTTGAAAAATTCTTACTAATTAATAATAATATTTAATATAATTATATATGTGAATAAATAAATGAATTAGTAAATAAAGTACCTATGCATTTTTTGGTCATATTAGCTAGTTTATATGTACACAAATAATATGTACGATTCTTAATTTAAATTGAAAGTATGTGCCAAAAATTATCTATTGGTGAATATGTTGGCAACAATGGCGGCAATCGGAAGCAAGGTGGTCCACCATTAATGTTTCTTCTTCATTGTTCTCACAAACCGTACTCCGTGTTTCACGTGACGATTTATACTATTCGTTATTTTTTATCGTTATTAGAATCGTGGCATTTATTTTGTGTTCATTTCGACTAGGGGTGGATTGTTTTTGTATAATCTACAGACCCATGATATTAAGATGTCTACAGGTACGTACAAATGCTATGTATATATTTGTGCGGTATAGGTTATGTGCGATAATATATAATTTGTAGTAAATAAATTTTCTAAATTCAACTATTTAAAAATTGTTTTTTTTTAAATACGTAAAAAAATAGTACCCGCACAATATTTTCAACTCTATTTTAGGAGACAGCGATAATGTGGATGAAGACAATTCTGCCTTCGAATTAATTTCGTTTGCGAACTATTCGGATGAAAATGGACAGAAGCTTGTAGATATTGTTTTGGCTTCTTGGATAAGATACAGTTCAAAAACAAATCAATATCTAACATAATTTCCACCACCTCCATATACTACTACCAGCAAGACAGAGTTAAATAAACTATTGAGAACGTTTTCCGAAGCTCGCAGATACTGGTCAGAGTACCCTATACATTTTCATAGTCATGCCAGTAAGTCTTTATTATATACATATATGCATACATCTGCATATTTTATTAAAATTAAATACAATGAAATTCAAAAATACAATTTAATTTGAGAAACGTTCTCTGAAGCACAGAAAGGATTTTAAAAATTGCATAAAAATGAATATGCTTACTCATTAGATGGAAAGATTGAAAAGAATTTGGAATTGACAAAGAAGCGATATCGTGAGAACAAATTGATTCAACAGCCAGAGATTGAAGAAGAAATATTTAAAGTTGCGTCCATCGCAGATAGTATGTCTCAAAACAACTATTCCCATAAATATTAGAAATATTATATTACAAATGTTAACTATAGATTCTGTTACTGAGAACTTCAATTATTGAAAAAAAGAAAAAAATAGTTTAACAAGTGTTTACAAAATTTCCTTCCGTTTAACTATTTCTGTGCATACCTTTCAATAAAGGATTACTCATAAGTTGATTTTTCTTTTCAGCTTCAAATTCTTCAATAACAGACGACAATTTTGAAAAAGAAGGCAGACTAAATCAAAAAACGTTGAAGGCCATTAGAAAAAGTAATCGAAATTGTCAGGAAAAAAAGGTGCGTGGAAATAAATTCTAAAAAAATTAAAAAAAGGAAATAAAAAGTGACAAATATTTTTTTATTCGGCATTTCTCATTTTCCTATTCGTCACAAGGCTAAAAATTTGTGGTTCTAAAGAAAAGCTATTAGGTTTTTATAAGATTTTTCTTTTCTATGGAAGTGCTTGATGACTTTAAACTTGAAAATTATATCCCAATTAAATAATAAAATTTACGGAAAATTTAGGCTATAATATTTTATGACTTTTTCATCTAACAAGTATTTCATTTTTATTTTTTTGTTTTTAATTTATCGAGTACTCAATTAGCTTGATTTCTAGGCTTGAGCGATTCACAAAGTAGCGACGCATCTATTTCACCAGCACTGTTAAAGAATCTAAAAAGGAAAATTGACAATGGGACTAACTCAGAGTCTCAAATTGTTTGCAATCCGATCCTTCATTTAAAGCGGAATTTGTAAGTTTAAAAATGTCTTAAATGCTTCAGATTAGAAAACCACGGACAATAAAAAAAATAATATAATGATATATTCAAGTTTGATTACATAATATAAAATTTAATTTTCAGAAAAACACATTGTCTAATTTCATGGATAGGGACAACCTTTTGTCGCGAACTTTAACTAACATTCTTAAATGTTATCTTAAACGAGAAGTAGTGCTTCTCTTCAATGCAGTAAAGGTTACAGAGAAGAAGCCTAGAGTGTTTAAAAACACAAAGTTTTATAATTGCATTTTTGGTACACAAATTTTTTTTATTTTTTTCATCACATTATTTTAAAACCCATATCGAAATGATTATGAATTCTAGTATTTCTTTCTTTCATTTCAGATTACATATCCGCAACGTACACTAAGAAGTCTCTTCGATTAATCGAAAAAAAATTTCTTCGTGCTTTAGGTACAGTCTTAACAAATGCCCTTGATTGGGATGGACATCGTGCTTTGCGAGATAAAAAGAAAGTCATTGTCGAAGATTTACCTCTAATTTACGTTAAGGACGTTAATGAAATACAAGAAGTCGAATAAATTGAAAAAAAAAACGTTAAATTATAAATGAGATTGTGTGCAAATTTATTAAAACATTTGAAAGATATTTAAGACTTTTTATTTACAAACTTCTAATTACTTTTTCCAGTATTTATTTATTTGAAGCATGCTTCAATACAACGGTAATCTACGAGACATTTGACATAAGAATCATTTTATAATGAAGTTAGATACAAAATTATTCTTATGTCAAATGGCGTATAGTGCACTGTTGTAGAGCACGCTTCATTTACAGAATAAAATATTAAATTTGTAATCTAGATCTTATCTAGATCTCCTACATGTGTCTCGATATGCTAGAGTGAGCCAGTACAGTTGGCTTAGTTAGCGGCTAGTAGATGAGAGCGTTACAGGCCAGTCTAGATGTTAGACAGGCAAGCTGTGTCGCGCCAGTACAGAGTCATGGCAGCCTAGACTGGAATGATACAGCGCCATGAAATTTTTCCACACGGGTTGGGCGACATTATTTTCTTCTATCACAAGAGGCGAAGGGCAATTCTTTTGTATGTCATCATGTAGGTTAACGTGTAGGTCTACATTTTCTACGGAATTTACTGGGATATGAATTTCTTCTTCAAAGCTTACTTCAACTTCTGGCAGCGTTTCAGCTTTTTGAGAAAACTCAATAGTTTCTTCTAGCAGCTTCTGCTTTTTTTCCCTTTGTTTTTGTGCTCCGCCTTTACGTTTTCCGGTCACTTTCTTTTCAGACATCTACGAATAATCAATACTCATATAATCATTGTGGCTAAACTATACATCAATCATCTTTGTGATTTAAATGAAGTTTATTTTAATTGTTTAATTGCTTATGTTAATGTATAATGTATAAAAAATATATATTTATTATTCACGATACAAATGAAGGCATAAGACTGACGACTAGTAATAATAAGGATTAATTTTTTCAGACAGTACTTTATAATTACATACAATATCAATATAAGCGTTAAGAGACTTGAAATAACTGTGCGCAAAAAATATCTTAAATAATTTAACAAGTATAAAGAGATTAATTATTAGAGATTGATTTGCGGTGTGTAGAAGATTGTAAAAAAGGTTATATACTTTTTTTTTTATAACTTAATTCTATTTCTGCAATCGACAATAAAGTTAGAAAGAATAAGATTTACTAATGGATGATTTTCAATACGGAGAGAAATTCAGGAATTTCAGGATACTTACGGTTTTCGTTTTATAAAAAATTCCGATTTTACAGCACCATAGACATCATATTTTTAATCAGCTCATACTCCAGTTTTTTTCTTACAAAAAGAGAGGAACAGTTTTATATAAAGTTAAACTTTATATAGAAAAAATTAGATGTAATCAAAAGGTAAAGCAAGGTGAATCGAGGTTTAATAAATCAACAAAGCTTGACAAAAGCGTCTTGATAATGTTATTTATCAATCTAAGATACCAGATGATCATGACTGAGAAAGAGGGAGTTCCTGCAGCATTTACTCGATCGATAATAATGACCGACAACCGATTAAGTACTTTTAAGCTAAAAATTTCCGCGAATATTAAGAACAAAAATTTCAATAAATTAGTTAATTAATTAATTTAATTATTTGAATTAGTTAATGAAAATTATACCTGATACATCGTTATCAATAATTTTGCTATGTTAATGTTAAATTTTTTTAATTACTTCCAAATTTTCTTTATCTTTTTTTTCCATCGCACCGGCCCACACCGGCCCACATAATGACCGGCCCACCGAGATTTTTCCCGAATTCCCGGATTGCCAATCCGGCACTGTTTGTGCACAAATGTGTGAAAAATACAAAGACCGAGCGCGAAGTGCGAGATGAATATATTCTCGAGCGCGAAGCGCGAGAACCGACAGTCACGCGCCCTCAAACTTGCGAGCCGCGCGCGCAGCAAGTGTATTTTTTCTTGTGTTACTGGTGTCATTCTCTTCGTATTTCAATACCAAAAAATTTTTAAAAAATTCAGGGTTCAGGCTATCTCCGTTCAAAAGATACATGGCAGAGAATTTGTCTCTTTCTATAGAGTTGCCAGTTTTACGGCTTACACGTACTTGAAGCGAATCATTGTACTGTGTCTAGTATTGTATGGCATCACAATCTTCAATATCTACAAAAATCACTTTATTCGCAAAATTTCTCATTTTCTCAGTGTTCACAGTATTTAAAGCTTCGAATTCTTGAGCTGGTTTTAATCACGCAAGCATCACACGGACGCTGTACACGTGATACCAAGAATCGGTAGGGGAAAAGTGTACATGGCGCACGCGCAACTCCCCTCTACCTCTACAGCTCTGAGGAAAAGTTATCGGGATGATTTTTGCAACAACGCTCCATTTGAAAATTGTTGCAGAATGAGTGTCGAATGATAGCCCAGTAAAAAGAAGCTAATTGAGGCGAATTAAGATGAATTCATTAGAGCCTTCGTGAATCTCGCTTCGCGACAATCTCGAATTGGAGCAAGTCGCGTATTCTTGTAAATTCGAAAATGAGTAATTTAATCTTCAAATCTGCTATTCGCCCAAATTCTACGAACAATTTTTAGGTGACCTAATTCATTTGAATGTCTCAGCACGAATTAATTTCAGTGTCAGCCAATTCATTTTAATTCGCGAGATTTAATGTGAAGCTCCAATTCGCCTGAATTCGTCAGCGCGAATACAGTTAAAGGCTGGCATATTCAATCAAATTCGTAAGCTATAACCAACGCGCTGGGCATAAAGTATCCGTTGTAAATAAATATGAATGAGTCCCGTAGCTCAGTGGTCGCCCTCTGGACTTATACACTTGAATTCGCTGGTTCGAGTCTTGAGGCATGCAATTTTTATCAATTTTTTTCGATATGACCTTAACCACGAATTAAAACGAATTGACACGCATTCAATTCGCGCTGGCTCAATTCGTTTAAACGAATCAGAAGGCGGAGTTCGGGCGAATTCAAAAATGTTTATTCGCTGAAATTCGCCCCAATTAGTTTCTTTTTACTGGGAGCTCAGAATTAGCCCTAATGAATTGGGGTTCAATAGGAATGACTTCTAGCCCTACAGTATAGGTAGCATACATGTGACTCTGCAGAGTTCTAACATGAAATGAAAACAGCACGGAACACGATACGCAGGAGAGCTCAGAGCTGTAGAGGTAGAGGGGAGTTGCGCATGCGCCATGTACACTTTCCCCCGACCAATTCTTTGTATCACGTGTACAGCGCTCGTGTGACGCCTGCCTGATTAAAACCTGCTCAAGAATCGGAAGCTTTGAATACTGTGAACACTGAGAAAATGAAAAACTTTGTGAATAATGTGAAATTTACAGATATTGAAAATTGTGATGCAATAATATACTAGACACAGTGAAATGATTCGCTTCAAGTTCGTGTAATCCGTCAAACTGGCAACTTTATATAAAGAGACAAATTCTCTGCCATGTATCTTTTGAACGGTGATAGCGTGAACCCTGAGTTTTTTTTTAAATTTTTCTGGTCTTGAAAAACTAACAGAATGACATCAGGACCACAAGAAAAAGAATGTTTCAGCAAGATATGCAGTTTTTTGTAAACCCACTTTTTTCGCGTTTTTCTCAGTTCTTCTAGATTATCTCGGCAACCGTACAAGATATAAAAAAAGCTCACCGTTAGATTCGGCATTAAAAATTCCATTGAAACCATACATTGCTTTTCATTGAAAACATTTTCGACAACATTTTATCTCATGATTTGAGATTTTTCAAAAAATATTTTGATTAATAAAATCTCGAAAACCTGACGTGATGAAGAGAAATGGAGGCCAGTCTCGGCTTCAGCACAAAAAAATACTTCGGAAATGAAATATCTCATTCCATGAGCCCCCAAAAACCTCTATAGTTTATGTGTTTCCCCCTTTATTTAATACAATATTAAATGTTCAAAAAAGCTTTCATTAAAAGTTGTAGATATTTTAAAAATATAACTTTCATGCTATTAACAGTTGTCCGAAAAAAACATTATTTTTTAGAAAAAAAGTAAAATGTTGGTACAAAATGTAGATTTGCTTGGAATGAGACTGCTGGCACTCTTGTCCACCACGAGACGTTGTAAAGAGGAAGGTATGTGACCTGAATTATTGCTGTGGATAGTCACAGGGGTGCCTTTCCGCCACACATGACGTTGGAAAAGAGTAGGGGTTCGACCAACATTATTTCTGTGACTAGTCGCAGAGGTGAGTTCTCGCCTCCCACGAGACGTTGGAGTGGGCCAGGTATCTGACCTACATTATTGCTGTGACTAGTCACAGGGGTGCCTTTCCGTGGGTGACCTTGGAAAAGGGTAGGGGTTTGACCAACCTTATTTATGTGGCCAGTCACATGGGTGCCTTTCCGCCGCCCACGATACGTTGGAAAGCAGTAGGGGTTTGACCAACATTACTTATGTACTCAGCCACAGGTATGCCTTTCCGCCCCCCTGTGACCTTGGAAAAGTGTCGGGGTTTGAAAAAAATGATTTCTGTGACAAGTCACATGGGTGCCTCCCCAACAGTTTGAAAACGAATGTAAAATAGGAGGCGTTGGGGAAATTGTCGAAATTTATTAATGTAAAACAGGTCGTCGAAAGAACAAAAAAGGACGTACGGTGGAAGGCTCAAGGATCTTGGGGATGATTCTCAGAGGGCATTCTTAAAATTACCGGCTTGCAGTTTACCTTGATAACAAAAGAAATGCAACTACGTTACTCTCTTTAATTCAAATGCATTTAGCCACTGGCACAGAAATCCAAACTGATTGCTGGAAAGTCTATTTGAATTTGGAAACTCATGGTTATATCCGCAAAACTGTAAATCATTCGGAAGGATTTGTGAGCTAGGAAACTTGACCGAACACACGGAACATCAAATTGTCCCAGCGTTGAATGCGTTGCTCTCTATCGCGGGGAGGAAGCTGAACGCAGATCCTTTTTCGCAATTCATTACCGACCTCAAAATTTGCTATCCTCGCAAGGGCGACTAATTGTTTCGTTTTCTTTTAGTAAACTTTTGAAATACAAAAATGACAACAACAAAAAACATGCACTTTAAGGGCCAAACCCCAACCTTCTCAGGGTTATGTGTGTAAGTAGACAATGCTAAAACTAACAGTTTTGGTCAAACATAGTTGTTGTAAATAAGTTTATCCCATCTTTGTCGAAAAATAATGGATTTAGAAGATAAGTTTTAAAAACATAAAAGACGTGTTTTTTCGGGGGCTACAACTTTTATTGAAGACTTTTTCCTCTGAAAGCAATTCTTACATTCTCATTGATGAGAGTGTAATGTAATCGTCCAAATTTTCGATCTCTGGTTTTTAACGGATCTTTGCGTTTCGGCACTCACAGACTCCGAAAATCACAAAATTTTGTCGGTGTCTGTCTGTATGTCTGTATGTAATAATGTATGTATGTCTGTATGTCTGTATGCCTGTATGTCTGTATGTCTGTATGTATGTATGTCTGTATGTCTGTATGTCTGTATGTCTGTATGTATGTATGTCAGTATGTCTGTATGTATGTATGTCAGTATGTCTGTATGTATGTATGTCAGTATGTCTGTATGTCTGTATGTATGTATGTATGTCTGTATGTCTGTCTGTATGTATGGTTACCTGAATGTTGTGGACACGCTAACTTTTGAAGGATTTGTCGAATCGAGTCAGCCTTTGATAAACTTTTCAAGGGTCACAAAATAAAGGTTAGCTTTGTTAACCAGATATTTTGGATAAAAATTCAAAAAGTGAGCACATTTTGAAAATTTTTGAGACCACTTTTTGCAAGTCTTGAAAATTCTATGTACGCTTATTAGTAGTACGCAAAAAGACATAACATTTATATAATGACATTTTTCAATAGAATCAAAATTATCAGAGCTATAGCGTATTCAAAATCCAAAAAAACAAACGAAAATTAACATTTTAAGCCGAACAACGCACGATATGAGAAAAAGTCACGAGAAGAAAAACGTTTCTTTTTGGGAGCAGTACAAGATTATCATAAGAACTTTTTGAATTTTTTCGAAAAACCAAAATTTCAAATTTTGATCGCACTAAAAATAATAAGAAATAAAAACATGAATTATTGTGCACCTAAAAAAGATCTACAAATTTATTATGAATTTCTTTTTAATAGGATTCGAAGTTTTTTATTTATTCGTGAAAACAACATTAAAAATAAAAAAAATGAAATTTTCGGACAAACGACAAAAGCTATGTGAAAAAAATGCTCATGCAAAAAGTAGCTCAACATTTTTTATTAACAATGTTTTTATAGGACGCTTAGTTTTGGTTTTAATCGTAAAAAAAACATTAAAAATATAAAAAAAAACAGATATTTCCAACAAAAATTATAAATTTTAGATCATTTTCAAAATTGAAAAAATAATGTTGTTTGAAGTTTTAGAAATTTTTTTCTAAGTTTCTTTTAGATGGTAGAGATTCTTAAAAATTATCCTAATGAAATTTTTTAATTCGATAAAAATTCAAAAAGTTATATGCTTTAGAACATTTTGAAAATTTCCAAAAAAATAGAACAAAAATTTATTTTTCTGTTAGATTGAAAAATTTCATCAAAATTTTTACTAGATATGAAATAGATTTCAAAACTATCCTCATAAAATTTTTTTAGTCGTAACTTGTCTCGTTTGTCCAATAACTTTATTTAAAATTTTTTTTTATGTTTCTCTTTTTGATGAATAGAACTAAAACTACGCATCATATCAAAAAGTAATCTATCTATCTATCTGTCTGTCTGTCTGTCTGTCTATCTCTCTATCTATATCTATCTATCTATCTATCTATCTATCTATCTATCTATCTATCTATCTATCTATCTATCT
>CAKNWT010323765.1:0-13646 GCA_932066315.1 Andricus coriarius
CTCCCCCCTCATCATCTGGGATCAGAACCTTTTATGTTGGACCTTAGTTTACAGGGTTCATCAAGGGTATGGAACCGGGCCGAAACCTTTAATTATTATGGGTACGGCTCCTGAACCAGGACCTGCTATTAGATAACCCGGGTCTGGGTCAGACCCTTCAAATTCATTTGGATCCAGATTTGAATCCTTGAATTTTTTAAGAATCCGGGTCCAAAACTGAACTTTTCAAATTCTCAAAAGTCTGCATCCGGACACAGACCCTTTGAATTCTAAGGGTCCAGGACCCTTACCTGGACCCGGATCCTGTTAGTTCTCCAGGGTTCGGGTCTGGACTGAACCCTTTAATTTCTAAAGGGTGCGGGTCCGGAACCCTGACCTTTCAGCATCTCAAGGTTCCGGGTCCAGACCCTCAAAATTCCCAAGGTTCCGGTTCCGGACACTTTAAATAGTTAAGGGTTCATGACCGGAACAGACCCTTACTTAAAATGTCGGGTTTCCGATCCCTGCGTAGTATCGAAGAAGACATCCGCTATCAACCTACGCGAAAGTGGAATCAGAAGTCGCGGAGGAGGAGGTGAGGTGGAAGAAGAATCAAGAAACAAGAAGACAAGTTAAAGTTTTATGAGGTGCCTTTTCTCGGGACAAAGGTATTGGATTACTCGGTTTGTTAATCAGACCACTCCACTCGTGTTCCTTGGATACTAGATCGCAACCTCACGCCGACACGAAGTTCAGAAACAGAATTCAGCTACAGCCGCAGCTGCGGACTTTCATCTCAGACAAGAGCAAAGAGAGTCTCGTTTAACTGCCTTACCTCAGAATCCCTAGCTAGGATATTATAGTATAGTCCAAGTCGAAGTGGTCGAGTCCGTCGTACATGAAGCTGTGGGCAATGAAAGGGGTTACGAGCCAGAACGGCGTGGCGTTCGTTCGTTCGGGCCGCTCTCTTATTGCCCTTTTTTCTTTTTTTCGCGAACGAGGTGTCGGAAGGTTCGCCAATACACTCTGTGGACTGAACCACGATCCTACTTGTTGCACTTATTTTAACGGCATACACGCCTACGTCTATATGCATTTAAAATATAGCACAGTTGGGCCCTAGTTTATGAAGGGTCGGGTCATGGAGGAGAGTGAACTCGGAAAGAGAGAAACCAAGAGAGAGAGAGGGAGAGAGAAAGAGAGAAAAAGATGAGGACCATGGGACCCTATTGGACCACTCTTGAGGCCCGAGGCCACGTTTAACAAGACTCAGTTAATGCGAGTCATAGATCATCCGGGTATGCACTAAACGTTCGAAATATAAATAAGTATAAACACCACGTAAATCAATGTGATTAGGTAGAGATTCACTCCCATTATAACATTTTTTAGCTTCTAAAAGATCCCTCCCACAACTATGCTTTTGAAAGAAAGTTCACTTTGGCTGAGACCAAAACCCGGTGGGCACAAAATTCAAAGACTTTTATAGAACCTTCTAGTAAAGTCTTTTGAACTTTGAGATTAAAAAACATCATCAGAAGATTCTAAAAACTTTAATACCTATTCAACCAAAATTTAGGTGTTCATTCAATATCCTTTTTAAAATAAGAACGAAGTTTTCAACAAATCAAAATACACGACGAAACCTGGATGTCCTCTCCATCAGATCTGACTGAAGAAAAACCAAATTCAGTATTTTTAATAGTTCTTTTTTCAGCTTTCTAAGAATTTGGTACATCTGAATTCCCTTTGGCTCAGGCTTCTGATCAAACTTATAAAATTTATTGCCGAAACTAGAAGCTTCTTTCTGCTGGTTAATCCTGATTGACAAATTGGCTTTCGATCGTAGAAGCTATAACCGAAAGTCTTCAGGACATTGACTTTGACCCCGCCAGAGTTCCCTGAAAGAAAAGGTCAAAAAGAATTGACGTTCCGCTCAATCGACTTCGAAGTTCGAACTCATATTGTTACAATGTTACTTCTTCGAAATCAAATTACGGATATGATACTTAAGAAGATTACTTTTCTTCAATGTTTTTATTTCTAATAATTCGGAATTTTTTCAGGGTAAATTTTCCAAATTTGTTCAAATCAACCTAGGAAGCACCCACATAAGTCACACTCTTAATGCGGGAGGCAGGTCTATTTCAACAAATTAGTTGAATTTTTAAGTTAAAAAGAAAATTTTTTGGAAGACCAGACAAGATGGATTTACAATCCAAAAGAAAAACTAATTTTCAACATAAATTAAAGAATTATCAACCTGTTGAATTCAACGAAATAAGAAGAATTTTGAACAAAATAATAGAATTCTCAACCAAATAGATAAATTTTCAACAAGCAGGATATATTTTTAACGAAATAGTTGAATTTTCAGCTAAATTAGGTAACTTTTCTAACAAAAATTGAATCCCTAAATTTTTAGATTAAAAAACTAATTTTCAAGTAAAATAAATCAATTTTCACATCAGTTGAATTCAACTGCAATAGAAAAAGTAATAAAATATTTGAATCCTTAACCAAAATAATAAATTGAAAAAAAAATTAATTTGGGTAGAAAAATTATTTGTTGTTTTTTTGAAAATTGATTTTTTAACAAAAAATTTAAATTTTCAACAAAGAAGTTAATTTTAAACGAAATACTTTAATTTTCTACCAAACTGTTAAATTTTCGAACCAAAAAGAAAAAGTTTCTATAAAACAGTTGAATTTTCAACCCGAAAATATTTTTTTTCTACTGAAATGATGAATCTTCTACCAAACAAAATTCATTCTTTGCAAAATAGTTCAGCTTTAAACCAAGTAGTTGATTTTTTTTCTTAACGAAAAAGTTTCATTGTTAAACGAAAAAATGAAATTTCTACCAGAATATAGATGAATGTTCAACCAGAAGAGATCAATTTTCAATTTAAGATATCAATTATTAAAAAAACTGGAACTGTTACATTTTCAGGGGAGAAAATTAATTCTCAACCAAAGAAAGTGAACTTTCAGAAAAATAGTTAAATTTTAAACCAAAGAGATAAATATTTAACTAAAATAATGATTCTTGAACAACAACAAATTTTAAGAAAAGTTTTCCACAAAAAAGATGAATTATCAACAAAGTGCATGATTCTTGAACCAAGTACTTGAATTTTCAAATAAAAAAGATGAATTTTCAACCAAATAGTTGAATTTTAAACTAAAAAAAAAGAAGTATTTAGTCGAAAATGTAATAATTAAATTTTCAGTTGAATTTCTTACCCGAAAATATGAATTTTTATCAAAAAAGTAATTTTACAACTAAATAGTGGGTGCGTCAAAAATCACTGAAAATATCATCACGTAAGGAGGAAAAATCCTTTGCGAGCGAATTTAAAAATCTAATTTTGAAAACATTCTTCACCGAAATGCACGTTTCGTGACCGGAATATGAAAGTGCGAAAGATATCCATAGGAAGTTTTCAAAGAAGCGGGAAAAAAGATTATGTTCCAGAACTCTGCGCATTCATCTATATTTTTTTAAACAGTACTTTTTTTGATTTTTCACGTAATTTTATAATAAAAACTAATACTTAATCACATTGAAAATTACTTAAACATTTTAGACTTTACACTCTTGCCCCTATTCTCCTCTTTTCCCCTTTTTTAAAAAATTTTTCATTTTTTCCCCTGTTAAGAATTTATCCCTCTCATTGTTTTTTGGCTAAAATGTGAATTTAATTAATAGAAACAAATAAGAAAATCCAACCATTTTTTATTCAACGTTAATTCTCTTTGGTTGAAAATTCTACTATTTAAATGAAAATTCTACTATTTGCTTGAAAATTCATAATTTTCAATTGAAGATTAACTTCGTTTTTGATAACTCAACTTTTTCGGTTTAAAAATCAACTCTTATCTAAATATTCAATCCTTTGATAAGAAATTTATGTATTTTTGAGAGAATCCGTATTTTTGGGTAGAAACTTAATCTCCTTTTTTGAAAATTTATCTATTTGGTTGAGGATTCAACTATTTTGTCAAAAATCCGTCTTTTTTTTTTGCTGAAGGTAACAGGTTCAAAATTCGATTTTCTTGTTGTTAAAAAGTAATTTTTCAAACTAAAAACTTAACTCTCCCATTTTTGGTAGAAGATTAAACTATTTCTTTGAAAATTTAACTATTTTGTTAAAAATTTAATTATCTTATTGAAAAATTAACTCTTTTGTTAAATTCATCTTCTTTGGTGGAAAATTTAAAATAAATCAAAATATAAATATAAAAAATTAAATATAAATAAACAAGAAATGTCAAATATAATTTTTTAATTTCCCATAATATTTGTTATCAAGTAATGACTTCCTTTCTTTTTAAAACTTGCGCAATACCTTCATAATTCTGTCGAAAACGTTTTTCTGTTTTTGGACTGATTAACGAAATGCAAACAACTCACAAGGACAAGTTCGAGGCATATCTAATTCATCAGATAAGGAATACATAAGATATTATGTACTGTGATAAAGCACCCGAATAACAATTTGTTCCACTATAAACGAAATTTGTCATGAAAACAGTCATCAGTTTTTGCTCAGTTAGAAAAAATGATGATCTTTTTTACTGTGGTCCTATTATTGGTGGTTATCCGGAATTCTATTGGTAAGTATAATAATATAATAATATAATTATATACTTTTATTTTTATAAACATTTTTAAAGTTGAGTAAAGATTGAAATTCTTCGTTGAAGGTTCTAGATGTTTTTACTTTTTGTTCAATTCATCATCAAATCTAGAAAAGTGGATTACCAAATCTAAGGATGTATTTAGCAATGAGTGCAAAGCGCGACTAACACGAAAAATTTCGAATAATTTTGGGAATGACACTAATATTGAAGTCCTTATGACGTTATTGCAATGTTTTATTGCAATTGCAAAACTTGAGCATTAAACTATAATTTTGGATAACTGGATTTCCTACTCAAAAAAAGCTGTTACGTAATTTATGAATGACCCCTAACTAGTAAAAAGAAGCTATTTATACTTTGCATCATTGCTTGTCTACAAAGACTTTGAAAATAATTGATCCTTTGCTAATTGTTGCAGAGTTCAGTTTCGAGTCTTGACCTAATAGCGACCCTATTTCTGGTGTTCCTCGTGTCATGTCTCATCCTCCTGAGAGGTCCAGGTCCAGGTCTCCTCTTGCCATTCATAATCCAGCCAGGTTTCCTCCTGCCATTCATAATCCTGCTGAGTTTCCTCCTGCCAGACCTAACACTTCAGAAGGATCTTCTTCTTCAAGGGCTCCTCCTACCAGACGCATGGTTCCACCAACAAAGATCGCTTCTTCTAAAGGAGGTGAATATGGACTTGAAGATCTTCAACTCATTCGAATGACTTCAAAGACGTATCCGCATCGGAGATTCGAACTTCGAAGATACACTTTTCCTGCTGATGCAGGAATCAGGTTGAGAACAGGATATAATATCTTTGATCGTATGCCAACCCAAGAACAAATTGTCATATCAACATCCGATGGTGACGTCTTTGCAATATTAGAGAGTAGCAATGTCCTTGCTGGAATGTACTCGCAGAAGTGTCATAATAAACGGGCGAAAATAAATATCGAAAGTGGCACTGTTACTCCATTGACCTCACAAGAAGTAGATGAAATTCCAGTAGGTCGTCTACGCCCAATCAGAAGATATTTTCGAGTGAAGAGGGAAAAAGTAGAGTAAACCGCAATCCTCGACACTGCTACACTCAACTTTCGATAAAAGAACCCCCGGTTCATGAATTCCTAGAAGTGCCTACGGGGTCGAAAGACGGTTGCTCAACCAATCAGCAGCGTAGCAACAAAGGGGCAGTGAACGGAAACACAAGCGCGTCTGGTGCCTAATAGATTCCACGCCACTGACTCTTTACGTTTGGATTCCCTCGATTGAGGATCAAGGTTACTTTCAAGTCATCCTCGAAAGCGTTCTACAAACGGGAGTTGAGTGTAATTTAATTTTTTTCTATGTACAACTAAATATATTATTTTTTGTGATCCACAGTCGGATCAAAATGTTAGAAGTAACTTCTAATTAGGAATAAGAATCTATTCACTGCGTTTAACTAATGCCTAGCTGGAGGTTTTCTGCAGTTTTCCTTTCCGCTGGCCAAATGTCCAGTCAAAATAAATAAAGATTATTCTTAACCATAAGTACTTCATTGATTCATTCAATTTGTCGACATCTAAGCTTCTAGGTTTCCGCTCCTTTGTTTTCCAGTTTCACTAATTAAAAGTTAGGAATTATCTGAAATCGGAAGAATCAAAGTGATCGAATCTGATTTGAGTACTCGCGAAAGACATTTGAATTCATGAAAGTTGGAGTTCACCCTCTGAGGGCCATTACATCGTTTGGTGAAACCGGTTTTCGAGAGTAGACTCGGATGAATTTTTGTGGTCGAACTTAACGAAATATGGAGGTTCAAATCGATCGAGGACGTCCCTCTCGGGCGAATTGTCCCTGAGATATCGCCCCGTGACTGTGCAAAAAGTAATAAGTAAAGCTGAGATAAAAAGAGCACCGGGGCAGGGCCTTGGATAATCGTTTACGTCCGGCAGCATTATCAATTTTGTTCGCTTTGGTGGGCCACTTTTCGCTTCCTGCAGTAACTGCCCCGGAGCGCAGATGGTGTAGACTGTAGTGTCCCATTAGGAATCCCCATAGTCGCGAGTCATTTGTCATCTCGTTAAAAATTTCGAACCGTGAATTTATCTTCGCAGAAGCCTCCGGACAATGAAATTAGTGTCTTGCTGCAAAGCACTTTTCATTTTCATCAGAAATCCTTCTTGCAAGAAAGGGTCGAGTTTTAAACGACTTGGTGATAAATTGATCAGTATACTGTCCAAGCACATTTTAATGGAAAGTGGGGGGGGAGGTACAACAGTTTAGTATTGGCTTTTTCAACAAAACATCTTCTAGCTGACCATAAAAGATAAATTTTTAATCCAAAAGGACGTATTTTTAACAAAGCAGTTGTATTTTCTTCAAAAAAGATGGCTTTAACAAACTACTTGAATTTTCAAAAACAAAATTAAGTTTTCAAACAAAACAGTTAAATTATTTAATAAATATCTGCATTTCCAAAGAAGAAGATTAGTTTTCTACCAAAAGATGAATTTTCAATCAAATAGTTGACTTTTCAACTAAAAAAGTCAACTTCTCAACCGAAAATGGAATAGTTCAATTTTCAGTTTTAAAAACTAAGTTTCAACAAATAATAAACACATTTTTAGCCAGTTTGATTCAATGAAAAAAGTCAATTTTTTTTTAAATTGTTGACTTTTAAATCAGAAAATAATAATTTCCAACAAGAAAGCTAATTTTTAATGACATGGTTTAATTTTAAACTAAAAAATATACATTTTCAATAAAAAAATTAATTTTCTACTAGTTGAATTCTACTTGAAAAGATTAATTTTTAATAAATTAGTCGAATCCACACAAAAATGCGTAATTTTCCACAAGCAAGATTAATTTTCCAGCCAGATAGACGAATTTTTAAGAAAATATATGAATTTTCTACCTAATGGTTGAATTTTAAAATTATGAAAGAAAAATTTTCATCCAAAAATGAAATAGTTAAATTTTGAGGCAAAAAAATTAATTTTTTAAAAAGGAAGTTAAATTTTTAACCAAATAGTTCAATTTTCTTGCCAAATAGTTGAATTTTCAACTAAAAATATGACTTTTCAAAAGAAAGTTTATTATCGACAAAATAATTAAATTTTAAACCAAATAATTAAATTTTTAACGAAGAAAGCTAAATTACTAATCAAAAAATTGATAGACTTTTCAATCCAGAAATATGAATTATCAGAAAAAATTAATTTACAACCAAATAGTTGAATTTTCAACTTAAATGACTAATCTTGAAAAAAAAAGAAATCAATTTTTTCACAAGGTAGCTCATCTTTAAATCAAGTATTTAAGTTTTTAAGCAAAAAACATGAATTCTCAACAAAACATGTAATAATTGATATTTCCATCAAAAAATATTTAAATTTGTGATAAAAATCAGCTGAATTTATTCAAAAAAGAAATTTTTTTAATAAAATAGTTCAATTTTTTCCAAAAAAAGGCCGAATTTTTAACAAAATATATCAAATTTCAACTAGAAAAGATCATTTTTTTATATAAAAGATACATAATCAAACCAAAATTCTAATTTTTCAGATATAAAAATTAATTTTCAACCACATAGTTTAATTTTGCTACCAAATTGTTGAGTTTTTTAATCAAAAAGATGAATTTTTTATAAAACATTTGAATTTTCAATTAAAAAGTTAATTTGCGACCAAATAGTCAGATTTTTAACTAAAAAAATGAATCTTTATCCAAAAAAAATGTATTTTTTGCTAAAAAGTTCCACTTTAAACCAAGTAGTTAATTTTGCACAAAAAAAATCAATCTCAAGAAAAGATATGATAATTCATATTTGAATCAAAAAATATTTTAATTTGTAATAAAAGTAAAATTGAATTTAACCAAAAAAGGTAAATTTAAAAAAAAATAATTAAATTTTCTTCAAAAAAAGCCGAATTTTTAAGAGAATATATCAATCTTCAACTAGAAAAGATCATTTTTTTTTGTACAAAAGAAACATTTTCAACCAAAAATTCTAAATTTTCAGATATAAAAATTACTTTTTAAACATATACTTAAAATTTCTACCAAAGAAGTAGGATTTTCAACTAAAAACGTGAATTTTTAGCTAAAAAGTTAATTTTGACAGGAATAAATTAATTTTCTACCAAGTTGTTGAGTTTTTTAACCAAAAAGATGAATTTTTTATAAATCAGTTGAATTTTCAACAAAAAAGTTAATCTGCGACCAAATAGTCAAAGTTTCCATTAAAGCTATAAATCTGCATCCAAAAAAACGTATTTTTTTACAAAATAGTTCATTTCTATACCAATTAGTTGATTTTTCACTAAAAAAAATTTCACAGTTTAATTTTCTACCAAAGTAGTTGAATTTTGAACAATGAAGAAAGAATTTTCTATAAAACAGTGCAATTTTTAAGAAAAAAGTTCATTTACGACCAAATAGTCAAATTTTCGACTAAAACGATGACTCTTCATAAAAAAATGTATTTTTACAAAATAGTTCATTTCTAAACCAAGTAGCTGACTTTTCACTACTGAAAATTCCATAGTTTAATTTTCTGCTAAAGTAGTACAATTTTCTACTAAAAACGTCAATTTTTAGCGAAAAAGTTCATTTTTAAATAAATTAAATAATTTTTTACCAAATTGTTGAATTTTTCAAGCAAAGAGATAACATTTTTATAAAACGGTTGAATTTTTAAAACAAAAAAGTTAATTTACGACCAAATAGTCAAATTTTCAACTAAAACGATGAATCTTCATCCAAAAACACGTATTTTTTTACAAAATAGTTGATTTCTAAACCTAGTAGTTGATTTTTCACTAAAAAAAAATTTCATAGTTTAATTTTCTACCAAAGTAGTTAAATTTTGAACAATGAAGGAAGAATTGTCTATAAAACAGTGGAATTTTTAACAAAAAAGTTAATTCTACGATCAAATAGTCCAATTTTCGACTAAAACGATGAATCTTCATAAAAAAACGTATTTTTATAAAATTATTTATTTGTAAGCCAAGTAGCTGATTTTTCACTACTAAAAATTCCATAGTTTAATTTTCTGCCAAAGTAGTAGAATTTTCAACTAAAAACGTGAATTTTCAGCTAAAAAGTTAATTTTGAAAGAAATAAATTAATTTTCTACCAAACTGTTGAGTTTTTTAACCAAAAAGATGAATTTTTTATAAAACAGTTAAATTTTCAATAAAAAAGGTATTCTGCGACCAAATAGTCAAATTTTCCATTAAAACGATGAATCTTTATCCAAAAAAACGTATTTTTTACAAGATAGTTCATTTCTAAACCAAATAGTTGATTTTTCACTAAAAAAATTTCATAGTTTAATTTTCTACCAAAGTAGTTGTATTTTTAACAATAAAAAAAGAATTTTATATAAAACAGTTGGATATTTGACAAAAAAGTTAATTTTCGACCAAATACTCAAATTTTCGACTAAAACGATGAATCTTTATAAAAAAACGTATTTTTACAAAATAGTTCATTTCTAAACCAAGTAGTTGATTTTTCAGTAAAACAAAATCCATAGTTTAATTTTCTACCAAAGTACTTGAATTTTCAACAATAAAAAAATAAATTTTTGTTCAACAGTTGTTGATTTCAACCAAAAAGATAAATTTTCATTGAACTACTTGAATCCTCAAACAAAACAGATTATTTTGAACCAAGTAAGACGAATTTTTAACAAAATGTTATATTCACGTAATTCTATATGAAAATTTATTCAATACACATTTCAAACCATAAAATTTTCTTTCGTTGAAAAATTAGATTTTTTTTTAAAGGTTTGACATTGGCAATTAATGCTTTTGGCTAATTTATAATCAAACCTAATGGATTTCCAGTTTTCGAAGCTAATGTTTTAAATGTGTTAAATATGAATCTCAATGTTTATTGAAATTATTATTTTTTAGTCTATAAATTATCGCAATTCCTATTTATTTATCTCAGGTTTTACCCTATTCCTCTTTTTCTTGCTTTTCCATTTAAATGCTAACCTGATTAATAGAAACTAATAACAAAATCTAACCATTTTTGATTTAAAATTAATCTTTTTGACTTGAAAATTCAATTTTCTTCAATTGTTACCTACCAAAAATGCAAGAAAACAGCGAATTCGTTATTAAAAAACAAGTGTTAAAAGTTTTATGTTTGCATAACTTTAGATGAGAATTTATTAAATAAACATTTCAATCCCTAAACATGTTTTCTGTTGTTTGGAAAATCAAAAGTCCTCTAATGGGCTCGCAGTAGGTAATTAATTTGAAAAAAAAATATCTCAACTCTGATCATCACCTTGCGCAACACATTCCCGGAAAATTCCTCATTTTTCCGATTTCCCGATCAGATAAACACCTTTTATCCTAATTTTCCAATAATATTTTTTTGCCAAGGGCGGGAAGCAAAGGACATACTTGAAGATGGCGTTCAAGACAAGGAAGGAAAGGAACCCCTATTAAGTGAAGAATCGCAAGCAAGCAAGATCTTTTAAGTCCAGCATATGAGGAGAAAAAGTGCAGAGGTGGTGGTCCACTTTCAATCTACGATCGCTTCGTTTGTTTGAAAGGTCCTCCAGGTCCAGGTCCAGGTCCAGCCGGCTGAAGGAAGGGAGGAAGGAAATTATAATTGAGCCGGAGATTAAAGGTTTGTCCTTATTATGCTCGAAGGGAGGAAGGAAGGAGGTTTGAAAAGAGTTGGTGGAAGGATCCAGTTTTTACTGCCCCCCGTCGAGCGCGGAGAGCAGAGTCAACCGTCAGCCCAATCTTGATGTATCTTCTCTCGAGCTTGCCGTTGGCTTTACTTTTCATTCTATTCGGCCGATCCTTCCTCCATTTATATCACATTACGACCAGCTCCGAGGAATCCTTTGGAAAGGAAAGGGTAGACCGACCCAGACACACTGGTCCCCAGCCCTGGTCTCCTTACTCCTTCACGCTGTCGCATCACGCCGCGCCGAGCCGATGGGTCAGGTCAGGAGTCAGGGCGGAGGTCACCAACGATAAACAGCCCTTTCGCACTTCACTTCACTTCATAAACTCTCGAGTTTCACACTGAACTTTGTCAGAATTCAATACCAATTAGGACGTAGTTAATAGAATCAAGATGGCGTTTCACGAGACTTCAGATTCCAGGCTGTTCCAAATCAAAATTGGGTAATTTTCCAGCTCAAGTTGATACAACTTATTGAAACTTTCCGAATGGTTTCAGTTTCTAATCCATAGCTTTAGAAGTTAAATATAATTTGAGACAAAGTTGATAGAATAAGGATAGGGATTCATCTGATGATTTCAGATTTCAGGTAATTCCCAGGTTGTTACATCTCAAAATTGGTTAATTTTCTGGCTCAAGTTGATACATAACTTATTAAAGGATTCCATACTGTTTTAGTTTCTAATCCATAACATCATCAGTATTCTGGATGTCGACCCAAAACTTTGTCAGAAGCTAATACTAATTAGGACACAGTTGATAGTATCAACATGGCGTTTCATAGGAGGAATAAAGATTTAAGATGATTTCCAGGTTGTTCCAGATCAAACTTGTGTAATTTTCCAGCTCAAGTTGATATAACTTATCAAAGCTTTCCATAAGGTTTCAGTTTCTAATCCATAGCTTCATAGGTTCAATATGAATTGAGACAGAGTTGATAGAATCAGGATAGCGATTTATGGGATGACTTCAGATTCCAGGTTGTTCCAGATCGAATTCGGCTAACTTATCAGCTCAAGTTGATATAACTTATCAAAGGTTTTCACAATGTTTTAGTTTCCAATCCATAACATCATCACTATTCTGGATGTTCACACAAAACTTTGTCAGAATTTAATACTAATTAGGACACAGTTGATAGTATCAATATGGCGTTTCATAGGACGACTTTAGATTTCAGGTGATTTCCAAGCCGTTTCAGGTCTGAATTGATTAATTTTCTGGTTCAAGTTGATATCAATTATTAAGGGATTCCATAGGGTTTAGTTTCTAATCCATGTTCACCTAAAACCTTGTCAGAATTTAGTACCGAATAGGACATAGTTGATAGTGCCAATATGGCTCTTCATATAGGATAACTTAAATCTGAATTAAGATAGAGTTGATAGAATCAGGACGGCGATTCATGGGATGAATTCAGATTCCAGGTCATTTCCAGGCTGTTCAAGGTCATGTTTGGGCTCAAATTGATATACCTAATTACTGGTTTCTATGCTGTTTTAGTTCCTAATCTATAACTACATCAGTACTCTGGATAATTGCACAAGAATTTGTCAAAGTTCTATATCAATTAGGACACAGTTGATAGAATTAAGATGGAATTTTGGTGTACGACTTCAGATTCCAGGTCATTTCCCGGTTATTCAAGGTGATGTTTGGGTTCAAATTGATATACCTTATTAATGGTTTCTATACTGTTTTAGTTCCTAATCTATAACTTCATCAGTATTCTGGATGATGGCACAAGAATTTGAGAGAGTTCTAAATCAATTAGGACACAGTTGATAAAATTAGGATGGTATTTTGTGGTACGACTACATATTCCAGGTCATTTCCAGGTTGTTCCAGGTCATGTTTGGGTTCAAATTGATATACCTTATTAATGATTTATATACTGTTTTAGTACCTAATCTATAACTACATCAGTATTCCGGATGTTTGCACAAGAATTTGCCAGAGTTCTATATCTACATCCAGATCATTTCCAGGTTGTTCCAGGTCAAATTCAGTTAATTTTAGTGGTCAACTTAATAAAACATTTGATCGCTTACTATACCTCTATTTTTATATTATGGAGGGAGCTTTTCTTTAAGTGAAGTATGTATGTGTGAAGAGCTAGAAAAGGGGCACGAGTTATGGTACGGAGGGTTTTTTTGGACGTAGCCTGTGTCCGTGGAGAGCTGGAAAAGGAACACAATGTGTGGTGCGGATCGTTTCTTTGATTGAAGTCTGCGTGTGTGAAGAGCTGGAACAGGGGCACGAGGTGTGTTACGGAGGGTTTCTTTGGACGTGGCCTGTGTCTGTGGAGAGCTGGAAAAGGGGCA
>CAKNWT010323766.1:0-10622 GCA_932066315.1 Andricus coriarius
CAAGTTCACTCAATACTGAAAATTTCTATCCATGTCATCTTAATGCTATGTCGGTTTCTAAGATCCTATTGAATTAGGGTTATGCGCAAAATGTGTTTGGGATATTTTTCAAAATTTTATAAACTTCAAATTCCGAAAATCAAGAGAGGTTAAAAGTAAAAAATTTTAACTCCCATGCACTCAATATCTCTCAAATTAATTTCTGAATCTATAATAACTTGTCTAAAAAATGTTCGTGTCCCTCAAATCAATTCATTTATATAATTTTCCAGTCCAATATAGAAAATTTTAAGCAGTTGGAATAATTTTAAACTTCAAATTCACCCGGAGCTCCTCAATATTTTGAGTCTTTCGGAAGGATTTGCTTTAAGACAACGTACTGAAGATCTGACGCACTCAAATGATAATGAATCTATTAAAAAAAATTAATTCAAGATATTAATTTTTGCTGTGGAAGTTATTTGAATGCATTTTTAAAACATAATTTGATTCAAAGACTCTGCATTTCGTTCCCGATAGTAAGTGCTATTGCATTGGGGCAGCATTTAGATGGTTCAAATATTCTTCACAAAAATAGATGCAAGAAATTTTGCGTTGAATCCTTCGATTTCTTTGAATTATTCGAGTCCCTTCATTTCTTCGAATTCCTTGAATACTTGGAATTCCCTGAATTTTTCGAATTTCCTGAATCTTAGAATTTCCTGAATCTTCGAACTCCCTGAATTCTTCGAATTTCTGAAATTCTTCTAATTCCCTAAATTCTTTGAATTTCCTGAATCTTCAAATTCCCTGAATTCTTCGAATTCCTTAAATTCTTCGAATTACTTGAACTACTGGAACAATTTTTAATGAGTACCTCAGAGTACCGCTCTTTTCGATTTTGTTCAGGAGACTTAATTTCGTTTTCTGTGACTCAAAAGTCAACCTAAAGTTGTTATGATTGACAAATTAACAACGGAGTAACCAAACTTGAAATAGAAAATATATCTTTTTTTAAAGTATACTGTTTCCATAAACAAAAATTCTTGACGAAAATTGCAATCATTTTACAGACAGACACCATCGTAATGCCTGTTTTTCCGAAATGTGAAAAGATATTACAAACAGTTTTTTCATTGAATATTATTCTCATTTTTTCTCTCAAGGATTGTTAAAAATTTAACGTACAGTTAAAACAGTTCTACACAATTTTTGTCAAATTATAACTGTTAAATCTGAACAGGGTTATATCTTTCTTTGAATTATATAAAAAAAAACGTTTATCACTGCAAAAGTTTTGGAAACATTTTCGCAATCACCAGTTCATCTCAAATTATAATTAAATAATGCTGAAATCATTTTCAAAATATAAAAATATTATTTCAAAAAACTAAAGAAAAAAAATGTGTATCGTGAAATTTTTTTGTTGAATCGTTCTTTTGTGGCAACGTAAAACAGTATCCAATAACATTTTATAGCAAGGATCTTTAGCGTAGAGTTGGTTTAGGGTCGCCGCGCCGTGAACGGAAATCATCAGATTTCCAAACCAGTCGAAATTTTGTTAACAATTTTGTTTTCATTTATTTATTTTATTTTAATATGAGGAAATGAAACAAGATATTTTTGGTTTAAAATATTTCTCATATTGTTTAATCGATATCTATTTGTATAATTTTATTCCATCAAATTGTGAAAAGTTAGTGTTTTCCGGAATTAGTGGTAGAATGAAGAAATGATAAAAGTAATATTTTTGTTGGTATACCAGGCATTTATTTAAACAATTTTTATTTACTTTAACAATTTTTTTCCTCGTTAATCGTGAAACGTTATTATTTCCTGGAATTAATTACGCAGGTAGTGAATTTTACGAGCCATATTTTTGTGTGAAAGACAATTTGAAATGATTTAAATAATTAGAATTTCTCGCTCCTTTGCATAAGAAAGGTAGAGAAAATTATATTTTTGTTAATCTCCTACACTATGTCGCTTATTAATCAGTATCTCGACGAAATCAATCTGAAAAAACTGTCCATCACGTAACTGTAATAAAAAAATTGGCTTACAAGAATGATTATTGCTTAAAAATTACATTCGAAAAAACTATTATCTACTCCACCTTTTTTATAAAAATGGGCAAGTGAATGTTGATTAATTGTTCAAATAATTGAAAACTGTCTTCAACAAAGTAAAACTGCATAAAAGGTCGATCCCCCTTGATTTTTCTAAAACTCACATATGGTATAACGGAACCGTTTTGAATTCGAAGGTACCTCGATACACGTATGTGTGTTTCAAAAAACATAGAAGAAAATCAAAACCTTCAAACGCAAAAAGCTCGATATCTTGAAAACGGTAAGAGAGCGACATTTCCTTTGGTCAGATTTCTGTTCAGCATAAAAAAATATATCAAATATTTAAGTTTAAACAAAACAGAAGGAAATCGACCTTTTTTGCAGTTTTACTTGGAAAATTGTTTTAAAAATAATTGCGAAATATCGTTGAGAAAATATAATAGTTCCAAAATTCTTTAATTGTGTCACTAATTCAGATCGATAACACATTTTTGGATTTCGTGGAAAAAATTCGTTCTTACAAAATCCCAATGCTTCTTGTTACAGAACCAATGTATCATCAGACACCTCGTCCGCTTAGGACAGTGAAGATTCATGGATATGAATATAAAATTGGTCTACCCCTAGGAGGTAATTATAAATCTAAAACATCTAGTCCTAAGCTTCCTAAATCCTTTGTTTACGAACATTGTTTAGCCTAGGGATCTTTTAGGGAGAGTTTACGCATGCGGGAATCGTTTCTAATTCGTTAGGACCAACCTGAAGACGGAAGTTCTTTTTAGCGCGGAATTTCCAGACAGCAACTGATCGCGACATAGAAGCTATGAGTTAAGGTTAGGTTGTTTTTAGAACTTCGTCTGTGCGCATGCTTTGTTTGGTGTTATCAAATTTTTGTTCGTGCTGACTTCCGTGTTTCGGCTGGCTCTAAAGTAGCAAGGGCTCACGCTCAGCGGACCTGTAGTCTATTGTCAAGGATTTGATGTATACAAATAAATCAATTAAAAAAGTAAAGCATATCGAGCGAACAACACTGCATGAAGCAACCGATAAACAGCCAATCAGATAAATCTGCTCCGTCCATCTGCGCGAACTTATCGTCTCGAAAAGGATCGCGCACATCACAGTAATTTCTTGATTACAAAATTTCGAATGAATACAGCGTACTCAAAAGCATGTAAAAATACCAGAATTTAGACTTCCTTATCTTAGATGGTTTATTTCTTTTTTCCAGGAGTTATGTCGTTATAACGAATGTGCAGCGAGAATTATCGCCTGCTTATTTTAGTCAGGCCCTAACTATCTGTAACACAAACTCTAATACACAATAAACTTCGGTTCAACTCGAAAAATGCAAAGACCAGGACAGAGACGCGCACGTACCAGACGACTGGAGGTTCATGTCTTGGCCGCGTGAAGCGTTTCATCACTTGTTGAATCTATTATTTGGCGTCACTGGTATATTCTGTACCGCTGTTTTAGTTGAGTCACTTACTAATTCACCCAATCAAAGTCGGAAAATCACTGGTTTACCAGTCATAATTAAAAATACTTCCAATACCTTCCAAAAGGAAGTAGCCTATTTTTATTTTTATTTGTATTCGACTATTGATCCTACTCCCGGACTGAAATTTTGATGGGTTATGTAAATAATTCTGAATGACTCCTTTTTCTTTGACACGAATAAAATTGAGTGGTTTATTTTAAAGCGACATAAGAATGATGTAACTTTTCAGCTTGTTAAATTAAACTTTTGACAAATTTCTAATATGCCTTACGCCTCAGTGATGGATCCCTAGCCCCAAGAAACAGAGAGAGACATGAGAAAGAGAGAGACATGAGGTACTGCGACTTTATTATTTTAACGCAGTGATATGAATCTGATGACAAATGCATTATGATTTCTGACCTTTTTCGGTGTACAGGATGCGTTACTATCGCGGAGCGTTGTTCATCACTTCATCACTTCGCGTGACACAGTGCGTTAACTGCCACTACACTCTAGTTCTTTAATTTCACCTTATCTCCGGTCGCACACAGCTGATTGATTTTTTGAATTTATAGATATTCCATCTATTTAATTTTTCGAATTTGGATATCGAAAAAACTCTCTTTATTAATAACTGCCTTTCCGATTTCGTACTTGTAGGATTTGACAATCCGCGAACCAAATCCCGCGCGAGATAAAATACACTAGTTTACAAGATTAAAAATTTGTTCTGTCCAACACATCTTAATATGATTTTTTGTGTTTTTTATGTATTTGTCGTCAATTCTTTTTTATTATAGAGGACAAACTACCTACATGGCTTTGTTAATAAAGGAACAAATTCGTGCGGACCTCCTCAGCGGACCGTAAAATTATAATTGATTGTAGTCTATTCGAAATTCACTTCCACTAGCCGTCGAAGATTTCTGTGGACGGTGGCCGAAGGCTCGAAGTAAGGTTTTCCGTTTCCGTGGAGATCTTCGCGGTGCGGGAGAG
Source organism: Andricus coriarius (assembly GCA_932066315.1). Taxonomy (NCBI): domain Eukaryota; kingdom Metazoa; phylum Arthropoda; class Insecta; order Hymenoptera; family Cynipidae; genus Andricus; species Andricus coriarius. Next base: position 4,534 of record CAKNWT010323766.1, read on the forward strand.
GATCCCCTGGGTTAATATTGTGATCAGCGGAAACGAGAGGTGGAAGGTCTCTCACTTTTCTCTTCTTCTCCGGAGAAGAGTTCCCTCAGACCTCGAGATTTCCTCTATTTTCCACCAGTGTCCCTGGCAGTCGGCTCTGGTATCGGAAACTCTTTTCGGGCAGCCTTGTTCATTGGTTTCTGGATAACGAGCTCGGAGGATTAAATAATCTTTCTGTGAGATGTGGGGGCTGGTACTTCTTGTCGTTGGTCGCACGTCCTATTGTTAGGGTTGGATTTCCTCCGGTTGAGGAATCGGCGATTCCTTGAGCTTCATCGGCAATCCCGGGTCGTCTTAAAGGGCTTGGGGTAGATCGTTGACCTCCTAGCTCTACGGACACGATTCCTCGGTCGGCACAGCGATGCCAAACTTTCGTAGTGCAGTTTCCTGGGGAACCACGCTCTCTTTCTCCAGGCTCAAATCGTACGAGGACTGGGGGGTGTCTTTCACTACTGGGAGGATCCGCAAGTGTCCAAGCTTCCCGCGTTCGGGGACACGGGGTGGATTAACCAATCCGTTAAGCTCTCTGTTGCGAACTTTGTAGTTGTTTTCGCTTGATGGTCGGTGGCAAGGGAATGTGTCTTTCTGGGTGGGCACGTTGCTCGGCCACCACTCCACGATGACGTTTGGCCTAGCGCTTGTGCTGACTTGGCCTATTCTTTTTAGATTTTTCTACCTATGGACAAACGGGAATCCTACTTCAGCCATTGCCCGGAGTTATGTAATTCACTTATACAATTTCTGTGAGTTTATTTTTACGAAAACCTGGATATCCTCGGTACGATCGAGGACCCGCAAGAGTTTATTTATTTTCGCCATTTTTCAGTTTTGAGAAAACCCGGTTATCCTCGATAGGATCGAGGACCCGGAGAAAATCATTTAATTTTCTCGAGCTTAGTTTTGGAAGAACTTGGTTATCCTCAGTATGAAAGAGGATCCGGAAGGGGTTATTTATTTTTGTGAAAACGTGGTTATCCTCGGGACTATTGAGGACCCGGAAGAGGTTTTTTTTTATTTTCGCGAGTTTAGTTTTGAGGAAACCCGGTTATCCTCGGCATGAACAAGGTCCCGGAAGATGTATTTATTTTGAGGGGGGTACGTAAAGCAACCAAGGATTCGTAGACATACCAGTCGCGATCGGTTCTCTTAGGTGGAAGCACACACACTTGGTATTAGAGGTCTTCATTCAAATCTGAACTAGAAAGGGTTCCAGATAACGCCACTGGGAACTGATTCTGACTAGCCAGTCATCGTTCCACGGTGAAATCGTATTCCCCAAGTAAGCATGCCCAACGTCCTAACTTCGCACGGGTATCTTTGAAATTCTTTAACCAGGAGATTGCCACGTTGTCGGTAATCAGAGTGAAGTGACGTCCCAGCAGATCGCAGGTGAACTTCTTCACGACCATTACAACGGCAAGAAATTTTCGTTCATTCTTCTTATAGAGGGCCTCAGTTGAGGATAACTTCGCACTAGAATAGCTGATTATGTTGCGCGAAGTTTCGAGTCGGGTCTGATATATGAGAGCTGCCATTCCCACGTGACTGGCATCAGTGCCAAGGATATACGGGAGATCTGGTTCCGGTCGTCCGAGATATACGGGTTTTTTAAACAACTTCTTGAATTCTTCGAAGGCCACAGCTGCCTCTCTTGTCCATTTGAATCTGCCAGGTTGTTTTCTCAGTAAACTAGTGAACGGCGCAATCAAGTGATCAACTTGTGGTTGATGAGTATTAGGAGTTACCACATGACCAAGAAATTCGATAGCAGTTTTCCCGAATTTCCTCTTCACCAAAAAACATTGAGCGTTATGCAGGGTGAGCCGTTCCAGAACCAAATTTACATGAAGCAGGTGGGCCCGCCAAGTTTTAGAATAAATGATTATATCGCCCAAGTAGACCATGCAAATCTTGTTGATATAACCAACTAGGACGACCTGTGACATCAACTGCAGAAATTGTGCTTAGAGCATTTTTTAATCAAAAGGGCATGACTCGGAACTAATAAGTGCCGCCTTGAGGTAAGGTAAAAGCAGTGTACTTCTTTGATAAGTCTCTTTTTGATGGCGTTCAAACGTCGATAATCCACACATAAGCAGGGTTTCCCATTTTTGCGAAACACAATCACAACTGGCGAACTATATTAAGAAGTCGAAAGTTCAATGATTCGTGCGGCCAACATTTCTTGTAGTTGGTTCCAAATAACACAGCTCCACAAAAAAAAAGGTTGTCTACCCCAGAAACCAGAAAAGGCTCCTCCTACGTTTTTGGGGTCGCTGAATTCCAATCCGGGGTCCGTTTGGCTCCATCACGTCAGCTTTCGTACCTAATGTCAAAAAAATGAAAATCGCTGTTTTCAGGTCAAACAACATTCGTACCTATGAAAAGTGGTCATATCCTATGTTTTCGAGGTCGCTGAGTACGAATCCGGAATCATTGTAGTTCTATGATGTCACGCTTTGTCTCTAACCTCAAAAAAAGACGGTGAATTGGTAATTTCATGTAAAACATGTATTTTTCAATGAAAAGTGGTCATAGCCTATGTTTTAGAGGTTGCTCATTGCGAATTCGGAGTTGTTGTGGTTCTATGACGTCACACTTTGTCCCTAACCTAAAAAAAACAGTTTATTGGTAGTTTTATGTAAAACATGTATTTTTTCAATGCAAAGTGGTCATATCCTATGTTTTCGAGGTCGCTGAATCCGAATGAGGGGTTCGTTTGGCTCCATCACATCAGATTCCGTCTCTAAACTCAAAAAAATGAAAATCGCTGTTTTCAGGTGAAACATGATTCGTACCTATGGAAAGTGGTCGTATCTTATGTTTTTGAGGTCGTTGAGTACGAATCTGGAGTCATTGTCGTTCTATGATATCACATTCCGTCCCTAATCTACAAAAAAATGGTAAAGTCTGGTGATCTTATGTGAAACATGTATTTTTTCAATGCAAAGTGGCCATATCCTATATTTTCTAGGTTTCTGAGTACAAATCCTGAGTCCGTTCGGTACCACGGTCCCAGCCTTTGAACTTTGATGCGTAACTTCGGAAGAACTCTTAACCCAACAAACCAGACTTGCCACTCGTCCGATCCAGCGAAAATTGAAAGCTAGTCGAAAATCTGTTGATGCCGTTGACGAGGACAAAGTCAACTCGTCAGCGGACACCCTACGGTTTCATCCTCACACCCTAATGCCCTCTGCTAAGGCAGTACGCTCCTACTGGCTTCTTTGCTCCAACAGATAGTGATACGAGTCATTCTACACATCTCCTTTCAGGGCAGTCGTCATCGTTCACAGAATCTGTTGAAATGCTGGTTCGCACGGTTGTTATCTGGACAATGCTGTCAACAGCATCAACTGATTTTCGACTAGCTTTCAATTTTCGCTGGACGAGAAATCAGACGAGTGGCGAGTCTGGTCTTTGACGCATCAAAGTTTAAAGGCTGGGACAGTGGTACCGAACGGACTCGTGATTTGTGCTCAGGAACCTGGAAAACATAGGATATGGCCACTTTGCATTGAAAAAATACGTGTTTAACATAAAAATTACCAATTCACAATGTTTTTTTAGGTTAGGGACAAAGTGTGATGTCATAGAACCACAACAACTCCGAATTCGTAATGAGCAACCTCGAAAACATAGGCTATGACCACTTTTCATAGGTACGAATCATGTTTCACCTGAAAACAGCGATTTTAAAAAACCCCAAAAACGTAGGGTAAGCCTATTCTGGTTTCTGGGGTAGACAACTTTTTTTTTGTGGAGCTGTGTAATTTTTATTTTTTCAGGCGAGCATGTATAAGGGCAAAGTCGGAAGGTCTGGTGACTAGTCAGTTCAAGACGATGGCAGGTCGATGTTGTTTGAGTAGGATCCCCAGACGGATTGATAGTTTGCAGAAAGCGTTGAAGAATTCCTTCAAATTTATCTTTATACTGAGTTGGAACCTTGTCTAAGGCCACGACGTATATTGATCTTTGTTGCCGACGTAGATACATCTTCTTGGCTTATCATAAACGCCGCGCTGCTCCTCTATCCAAGGATCTCCGAGAATCAATGGACCATTGATTTGAAATAATTATTCTCCGAGAATTCGCAAGATATCGTGGATGCACGAAGTTGTCCGTCGAGGCTGGTTTTCGGTTTGAAGATTCACACTTGTCTTCCGTCTGTAGTTTTTCTTTGTAAATTGGGCAAGTTTTATTGAAGTGATGGCCTGAACAGTGCCAACACTTCGGGATCTGAAGTTGTGGAGCTGGTTCGATCGGTTCGGCATGACGTTCTGTTCTCCTGGAGCTGTGAGCCGTTTCTGTGTCATCATACTCTGCCTCGACGGCTCTTGTCATCAGTATAGCTAAGTTGGCTGGCTGAGAGGCACGGATTTCATGGCGAATTGATAGCCGCAGAAGATCTATCAAGATGGCTACCATTGTTTGATCGGTGGCAGTCGGCTGTAGTCGTCGGACGAAAAGGTGAAGAAACAGTAAAAAAAAAACTTTCTAAGATTGGCGCTGAGAATACAGTTGAGAATTAAAACAGCTTACAATCGTAACACCATTGTATCGAGGAAGGAAAATCTCTCGAAAATCCCCTCATCCATAAGGTAGCCCGCGACGTGTGTCCCACCATCTTTCGGCATTACCTTTTAAGGCTTGATTCAGAAAAGGGTGCGTTGATTGACAGGTGTGCCAACTAACCTGAAATGGTCTTCCATTCTTCTTTGCGTAAGGAATAAGTTTAGGTCTTGATGATCCCTTCCATGAAACTCTGGGATGCGTGGGGAAAATGTTGGTCCCCGTAGAAAGGCCCGCGATCCTCTAGGGCGAACTACAACATGTTCCCTGGATGATCTTCGAGGTGATGAAGAGTTTGTATCCTGCTCCTCTGGAAATCTTTGGGGCAATGGAAGGTCTCTCACATTTTTCTTCTTCTCCGGAGAATATCGCGGGAGTGGCCGGGGCCTTTTAAGGCTAGAAGGAGCTACTTGATGTCGACTTAAGTGGGCAACCTCCTATTCCTCTATGAGACGACGTTTTACCAGTGTTTGTCACGTGAGGATAACCTGGAGATCCCTCAGGTCTCAACATTTCGTAAGTTTTTCACCAGAGTCCCTGGTAGTCGGCTCTGGTATCGGAAACTCTTTTCCGGCATCATTGGTCCTCGGATTCTGGGTAACGACGTTGGCCACCTTCACCAATCATTTACAACTGGCGCCATTCCCCACAGATTTCTCCCGGCGCATGCACATTGCAGTCAAGTTATAAAAAAAAAAATTGTCTCATTACTTTCCGGACTCGACTTAAACTTGTCGCGTGGCCTTTTACAATTATAGGAAAATTTTCTAATGAATATCACAAACTCCTTGAAATTTTATTTTTAATTCAAGATAATAAAATTTTGAAACTTAGACAAGCTTCTTCGGCTATCACTGCTGGCCGGAGCCGGCCTCGCAACGAAATCGTCTCGGACAAGTGAATCCTGAACCTAAGAGTTAAGTTGACAAGCCAATTAGTCGAATTTTTCAGAAAACAGTTGACTTGGATACCCGAAAAGATGAGTTCCCAACAAGAAAGTAAATTTTCAGCAAAATCAGATGAATTTTCAGCTGAAAAACGAAAACATAGCATTTTGGCCAATAAGAATCAAAATCCTGTTCTGGGACATAGAATTTTGTCAAAGAATTATAATTCTGAATTTGCACAGGGATATTTATAGAAAGTAAATTTTCTTGACTGAAAATTCAACTCATACATTCTTGATTGAAAATTGATCGCTTTTGACATTGACATTGAGAATTCGTATTTTTTGGTTAAAAATTCAACAACTTGGTTAATCATGACAGTTTCATATTGTATTGAATTTGGTATGCCTACACATTAATTTTACCAAAATAATTTAGTTCCCTATTTTCTTGAAAAATTAACCAATTTTCGCATTTCATGCTTTGAATGATGATCTGTGAGGAAAAAGTGGAGGAGTGAAAAGTCTTCAAAACAGTGTGACGTAGTTTAGGGGGTGCAGGCAAATATAACATTAAAAACTTTTGCTCTAA